>JASDQU010013601.1:101170-113856 GCA_032191745.1 Picea mariana | reverse complement strand
GGTAAAAACCTCTTCTTGTTGATATGATAAGTAATATTTATTTTCTGTACATTATCATTCTTAGGAGCACCAACTCCTTTTGAGGCTATCACCTCTATTTAGAAGAAAAATCTTGTTGAGAGCACCAACTCTCTGGTTTCTCTACAACCCACTATAAGGAAGCACAAACTCTCTAAGTGTTCCAGTACCAACTTCCAGTTACACAGGAACCAACCCGTATAACAAAAAACAATAGTTCTCCCTTTCACCACCATACTTCCCTAGTTTTTCTTGCTACTACCAGATGGAATCTATGACTCCATGTGTTCAAGCACCCACTTGAAACTTTGAGGACCACAGTCCTACCTAGAACCTCCCTATCACCTTGATTATAAATCTTTGCTTACTGGACTCTATTACAGTGATACAATATTTATCAATGGCTTACCAGTATCATCATTGTTTTGCTACACTGCTCTGCTCTGCCTGCATCAGTGTCCTCCTCCATGCATACTAGCTTCTTTGTTCAGATTTTCTACTTCATTTCATGCTCTGTTGCATGCCTTCATTCTATGAGTTGCGCCTCTTCTGTGTGTTTCAGCTCCTCCACCTAGCATACTTCTACCTGCATGAATAATTATTAATAGCATCAACACCCTCTTCTGTGTTATGTGTATGTTTATCATGTCAAGTCCCTTGCCAGATCATCATTGTAACTCTTCGTCTTCTCTAGCATTTATGCCGAATCTGTTCATCACCAGTGGTCGTTATCCTGAGCTTCATTAGCCTTTTCTGCTAGTGCGACTGTTAGGATATTTAGACACTTAGGAGTTAGTTAATATCTACTTGGTCTAATGTGTCGTTAGGTAAACGTGTGTTTCCTAGTGTGTTTCTTTAGTTTTCATTTGTAGTTAGGAAATCCGACGGTCACGATATGTTCCTGACATAGAGTGATTCAATGGTTCATACTCTCCTCGATCGTAATGGCCATTGATCTGTGGATTAACACCTAATTGGTCCATGAACTCTATTTAAATATCATGGAGGGTCATTTTCCGATGATAGATTGTGAGAAACTCTCTTGTAAAATCTCTCTATAATCTTTTTCTTTGCATTAATAAACTGCTCCAAGTGGTCGCATTGGCTAGGGTCGTGGATGTTTCCCCATAGGGGTTTTACCACATGAAAACATCGGTGTGTTGATCTTTGATTTGGTTATGTGAGTGGTTACTGATGGTGTTCGTCCTCTTTTGGAATACCTGTGTTGTTGAACATGATATCAGAGCTTGTTTGAAGACTTGCTCTTGTTGTAGATTGAGATCATGAAGTCGAGTTGCCTCATCTCCATTTTCTATCATTTCCATATATTTTTGGTCTAATAGGACTGTTCCATTGCATCCGAAGCACTTTTTTCAGTCAGGAACACTTTTTTTTCACTCGAAAAGGTTTCTGTTTTCCCAAGATACGGCCATTACAGTCAAGTCCAGAGGTATAAAGCTTGAATACGCATTTTTTAAATTTTTGCAAAGTTTTATTTTGGTTTGATATTATTTGTTTCTAGGTTGCTACTATTTTAGATCTGTGTATGATATTTTCCCCATGCCCTATGTGATCTCAGCAAATCAGAAACGTATAGGAAAAAATGCATCTTCCAGGTAAGCTAACCAAGATCTAACCCTTGTTGTCATCGAGAAGCGAAATTTTTTTCTTGTATGAAAAGAGTTTTTTTTTAGCACGCTCTCCAAGGTCGTCTTCAAAAACAACAACAACACCCTCAATCCTCCTTCTGGAAATTACAATATCTTTTGCTAGACCATTTGGTTAAAAGTTTCCTTATTAAGTAAGAGGTCTTGAGTTCAAGTCTCTCTTTTGTTACTTTTTTTGAAAAAGTTCATGCTAAAATTGTAAAGTGTATTTCACTTCAAGTATAAAAGTGAATCACTATAAGTAGATTTAATATTTTATTTTAGAGTTATTTATTTTGCATGCATCTTTTTTTTGTAAAAGTGATCCCCACTTCTCTTTATAAAAGTGGGTCACTTCATAAAGCAACTTACACTACCACGTGGTCCCTTGGTTACCGTTTATGCCTTTTTTTTAAAAGGCATAACTCTCACATCCAAAGTTCGTTTTCAGTGCCGTTTTTTTTTAAACCACACAAATTTTTGAGTTATTTCCATTCATATCATTAGTTTCATTTTTTTAATCTGCATTATCTATATATTTAATATGGCTTCTACAAGTAATCTTTTACTTACCAGCACTAACTACTTCCAATGGAAATCTCATATGGAGGATTTATTAAGAAGCAAAGGCTTGTATTGGATTACCTTGGGAAAGGAAACAACACCCACTAATGTTGATAAGAAATCCAAATGGGATAATCAGAATGAAGAAGCACGTGGATTAATTAGAATGTCCATCTCTCCTGATTTAAGGTTCCACCTTTAATGACTTGATCAACACAAAGAAGCTTGGGACAAGATTGAACCTGTGTTTGGTAAACACAATATTATTCGAGCATGATAGTTATAAAATAAAGTACTGACTTTAAGTCCAAATGATTTTTCTTGCATTGAAGACTATCTATCTAAGTTTAAAACTCTCAGAACTATATGTGCAGAATGTAAGATAAAGATAGAAGAAGATCGTTGCATCTATATTATTCTTTCTAAGCTAGGTATTGCATATTCTATGTTTGTACCTAAATTTTATGCCATGCAAGAGGCTCTAGGGGTAGCTTATCAAAAACCTTGTCTTGAGAACTTTTGTGATGCTTTGATTAGATAGCAAGATAAGCTTGTACAACTTGGAGTGATTAGCAATGCAGGTACCTCCAACAAAGCCTTAGTTGTCCATCAGAAAGATAAACCCAAGAATACCAAGAAGCAACATCCTCACCACAACAACAAGCAATATAAGGGTCCCAAACCCACTCAGGCAACTTCCGCTCCTAATGGTGACAAAGGAGAAAAATATAAAAGTAAGAATACTAACAGACATTGTAACTTTTGTGATAAATATGGTCATGATGAGTCCAAATGTTTCAAGAAGATGAAATCTTTAGAAGCAGTGATGAAGAAGCACAACATCAGTATTGATTCTACTTCTTCTTCTTCTTCTCATGGACATGCACTTTCTACTTCTGGTTTCTCCTTCAGTACAAATTCTACTTCTACTTCTACTTCTGATAAGTGCCTTATTGATTCTGGAGCATCTTATCATATGGCTAAGGATAGAGCCATATTTTCCACTCTAAATGAATGTAACACCAAGAAAATATTTGTTGGTGATTATAGATCTTTTAGTGTTGAAGGATTTGGAACAATTCAAGTAGAAATTGGTCATTTCAATGATGTATTATGTGTTCCAAGTCTTTCTTGTAACCTTCTATCAATATATCAAATCACTCATTCAGGTGAAGGTAAAACCATAGAGTTTTCACCTCACCAAGTTGTAATCAAGGATCTAAAAGATCCTAAGCATGTTATTACAACTAGAAATGCTTATGATATTACCACGTTGTACAAATTTCACAACTTTGGGTCATCATCTTTTTCATCAGTTTTTGTTGCTCATAGCAATGACTTGAGCAAATTATGGCATGAGCGGTTTGGTCATCTAAACTATCGCTCATTGCATCAACTATGTAATCAACAGATGGTGACTAGTCTTCCTCTTGTTTCATGCAGAGATGGTGTTTGTGTCATTTTTGTTCTTGGCAAACATCATCGGGATAGTTTTGAAAAATGTGCCTCTTGGGAAACCTCGGGTCCTTTACAGCTTGTTCGCAGTGATTTGTGTGGTCCACTTTCTTCTCCTTCTTTTTCTGGGTGCAATTATTTCTTAACTTTCATTGATGACTTTTCCAGACGTAATTGGGTTTACTTCTTAAAACTTAAGAGAGAATTTTTTGACAAGTTTTTGGCCTACAAGGCCCTTGTAGAAAAGAAATCTAGACATCAAATTCAAAGGTTAAGAACAAATAATGGAGGCAAATATGTGAACAATAATTTTACAAGTTAATGCACTACACAGGGAATCCAAATGCAACAAAATGTTCCATATACACCACAACAAAATGGTGTTGCTGAGAGAAAGAACCACACATTAAAAGAAATGGCTAATTGTATGATCCAATCTAAGGAATTAAGTATAAAGTATTGGGCGGAATCCATCAAATTTGCAAATTACATAGTAAATCGCACTCCCACAAAGTCTCTTAAAAAAATAACACTGGAAGAAGATTGGAATAAAATTAAACCAGATGTAAGTCACTTTCGTGTATTTGGCAGTATAGCATGGGCTCACATTCCTGATGAGAAAAGGAAAGCATTGCAGCCTAAAAGTGAGGAGTGTATATTTGTTGGTTATTATGAAGATGTAAAAGGTTACAGAATTTTTCAATCCCATTGTAATGAAATTATTATTAGAAAAGATGTTAAATTTGATGAAAATCTCTTGGCCTGTGAGCCTAATTCGACATTTGTGCATTCTATGGCCTGCGAGCCTAATTAGGTGGTTGTGCATTATTCTACCTATGAGCCATATTCAACGTTTTTGCCTTCTTTTGATCTGGTTTCTTCTTCAGATGATAACAATGAGGATGAAAATCCACCTTCGCCTACTCACCCTCCTCCAAATGAGTCCTTTGAACCTAAACCAACACCAGCTCCACCACTTCCTAGATGGGTCTGTTCAACATGAGAAGAAGTTGGTGATATTGTTGGTGATCCTTCAAATCAGTGTTAGACAGTATCATAGTGCCAGCGAGCCTCTTCTCTTTTGGCTCAAGTTTCATAAACTCATGATCTAGAGACATTTGCAGAAGCTTCAGATCATCCAAATTGGGATACAACAATGAATGAAGAGTATCATTCTTTAATGGAAAATGATACTTGGGATCTTGTACCTCTTCCAAAAGGAAGAAAAATTGTTAGATGCAAGTGGGTCTACAAAACTAAGTATGCATTTGATGGAAGTGTTGAAAGACACAATGCTCAGTTAGTTGCCAAAGAATTTTCCCAAGTTGAAGGAATTGACTATAATGAAACCTTTTCCCCTGTAGCTAAAATGAATTTCCATCCACCTTGTTCTTTCCCTTGTTGCCTCACATAAATGGGAGGTCCATCAGATGGATGTTAAATCCTCCTTCTTGCACGAAGATTCATAAGAAGAAATCTACATGGAACAACCTACTGGCTATGTCCAGAATGACTCTAGCCTTGTTTTTTGCCTCAAGAAATAACTTAATGGTCTCAAGAAAGCTCCCTGAGCTTGGTATGACAAAATGGACATCTTTCTTATTTCCACTGGATTCTCTAGATGCCATTCTGATCCTAATGTCTATACCAAGAAAGTAGGAAGCGAACTCATAATCCTTATCCTTTATATTGATGACCTTATCCTTACTGGTAGTGACTCAAAACTTTTAAACCATATGAAAACCAGCCTTAAAAATAAATTTGAGATGACAGACTTAGGCTTTTTGCACTATATCCTTGGACTCCAATTTTTGCAAATCAATGAAGAAATTTTTCTTTCCCAGTCTAAGTATGCCTATGACCTTCTTCGTTGCTTTCACATGGATGATTGTAAACCAACCCCTTTTCCCTTCCATTATCGAGTCAATCTTACTTCCACCTGTACTTCTCCTGAAGTTGATGCCACCCTGTACCGTCAATTAGTTGGTAGCCTCTTATACCTGACTCATACCCGTCCTGATATTTCCTTTGTTGTTGGTCTTGTTGCCTGGTATATGAAAACACCCCATGAAATCCATTGGAAAGTAGCTAAAAGGATACTTCTCTATGTCCATGGCATAGTTTAGTTCAGGATACATTACAATTCAGGGGGGACTCCTTTATTGGTTGGTTTCACTGATTCATATTGGGTCGGCGACCTGTTGATGGGAAAATTTGACCTGCCATCAACTAGAAGAATAGATCTGGTCTGGGGTTGTCTAAATAACCCAAGTTGTTTGGTGTAACCAATTATGACGGGTTTAATGGCTCTGTTAGCCAACTAAGGTCCTAAAATAAAGAAAAGAGGAAAACTATCTAATACTAAAACTATAATAATCTATGAACTTTAATCTAATTATTTACAAATATATATTAAATAGAAAAAGAAAATATGAACATATCACTTATGAACAGAATTTATAGGTTGCAAGTTTTAATGAAAGCCTTGCAAAATCAATGTAAAGATAATTTCTTTCAGAAGAAGATAAAGAAAGCACATTTTTTTTATTTTATGTTTTCTTAATTATAAATCTAATAAATCTTGAACTAACTAAGTTACGAAACACGGATGTACAGGTGGTCAAAGCCAATCTAAAATTTTCTTGTTTCACTAATAGGAAATTTAACAAAAAGAAAATAGAATTAAAGCTAACCTGAGTTTTATATCATGTCTATGTCTTATGTGCAATCCGATAATCCAGTTGTTCTTCCTATAAGAAAAATCTATAACAGGTCTATGATGATGTCTCCAAAACAAACTCCAGAGGTTTGTTGGCAGCCAGAATATGAGAACAAAATGATAGACAAGTATACACGATGATCTTATAATTATGAACGATCACAGTAATATAAATCTTAATGTAAAATGTTCATATTATCAATCAACTAACATCGGATAAAAATCATGATCTGATAATTGATATGATGATCACAGTGGTAATTAACTAAAACAACAATTAAAGACAACATTTTAAAATAACAAATAAAATGGAATATCACATGTCATTAAGACTAAATCTATACAATACATTACTATTCCAAAATAAGAGAAACAAAACATGAATGAGATGGCCTTCACATAGGTCTAAAGTTGAACTCTTATAAGTTGTTCCATTAAGTCCTGAAAATCATTTGTCCATAACATGTTCCAGGAAACGATGGTCTTCCCTTCTAAAATGAAGAGTATTTAAAGGGTTTTGAAATCCTAACTTCCTATCTCCCAGGATAGGATAGGATCTCATGAGATCAAAATATTACAAAAATAGAGGTCCTACAACCACCCATAACTGAGTTGGTTCTTTTAAAAAATAAAAGTCTTTTTACAAAAAATAAACAGAAAGGAAATACTAATCATCTAAATGAAAAAATCGAACATGTTTCCCCTCAGATGATCAGCATCAAGATCTACCATATCCTAAAAACAAAATAGGCATTGTTATAGAAATATTTGTCTAACCATTATTATCTTGCACAGAGGGTCGTTTTCCATTTCCCTATGCAGACCTGTCATCCCTTTTTTGATGAATCCAGAGCCTAAAATATACATTTTTCCACATATACGCTCCCTATTAGCTATGCAAGATGCGTATACGTTGGCTGCTCCACTACAACCTGTGTACATCAGGATTTGTGCCAGAAAATACAAAAAAGAAGTCAGGTTCCCATGTCACAACAAGAGATCTTTGATCCTTGGCCTTCCATATACTGGAAACATTCTGAATCGGCCCTTCGATTGCATTCTGAAGGCTATAAAAGAACAATTCTAAGCTATGGAAAAGAGGAGAAAGTATTCAAATTTGAGAGAAAAGTTTCTCTGGAGAAATTACTTCATATTGAGTTTGCATCCCTTTTTCCCTCAAGTCTGAGCACAGTGTTCATCCCCCAAGCTCTTTCCCTATTGTTGAGAGAACCTCATTATTTCTCTCCTATGAGCTTGCCTTTGGTGGAGGATTGAAGAGGTGGACGCCTAGTTGGAAGGAACTTGGTTTCTTGGTTTCAAACCGTGCCAACACGGAAGTTTGTAATGTTGTCACTTCTGCTAATCAATTATTAATAGAAATACTCCTTTCCCATCCTATTGGTATATTGCAAATATATGATTATTATCCATGGGAATGTTTGTAATGTTTATTAATGGATTATGCTATTTGATGTGATAACCCCTTTATATTATCATTATGTACTTGTTATGCTCGTTTGTTAAGAACTTCTTGCAGGTATAAATACTTGGGTCAAAGTACTCAATGGTGGAACATCATCAAACGTTGGATTGAGGTAGGCCTCTTTCTTATCTTGCACATTAGTTTATATAGAATATGTTGGAATTGAGTTGATTTCTGCAGTCATATCTATCTATTGTGGTTTACCCTTGGCCATAGAGAGTTTTTCCCTCGTAACAGGAATAAGTTAGATATATTATTAACAACTAATTACTAATTTTTTATTTAAAAATGAATTCTCTACATAATCAAAATATTCTATAGCCAGTCTTGTCTTAGCAAATGAAATATAATTTCAAACTGATTCGATTCAAAATAGATAACATGAAAGTAATAAAAAAAAAATCGTTTTACCATTTCAACAAATGACCAAAGATGGATCATGGTAGCTTGGAATTGATTATGGCTTTAACATTGTTTGCAATTTTTATTATTATATTCCCTGTCATTTTAAGGCGCTTAACCTTCCTCTCTGCATCTACTCTAAGGCCTAGATTTTCTTGTTCTAGTAATTTACATTGAGTTGTGAGTGTTTTAATCTGAGCCTGAAGGATGGGAATATCTGTGTAATATCGTTCAATCCAAAGCATACAAAAGTCACACTGTACTGAAGGAACGACCTGTTGGTGAAATGTGTGTTCATGCATGACCATCTCAACTTTATCTGTCATTTTTCCTTGACCAAACCCAATCCTAGAGAACCCCTTCTCATTCTTAAGACATGGTGGCAGATTCATGACAAAGTCATAGGTTTCAACAGGACCAAACCCTTGACAATCTGGGTCTTCCAAAGCCAAGAAATCTTCAATTTCAAGATCTGAGACCTCATTGACCTCGATCGGGCTGATCGAGATCAAACGAGGTTTAGTTCGATTCCTCAATTTTTTTGAAATAAGGAGACCAACTCTTTTATTCTGAAACTCTAGAGCCATGTGTTTTTGTTTTGTTTGATTGCAAGATTTTTTGATACCATATTTCACAGTGGCGTTATGGCCAGCATCTAATTCATGCGTAGGGGTTTCACTCAACTCAAAACCAACAACTTGTTGCTCATGTGAAGACTGACTGGGCATTGCCTCATCTCGAGGGTTTCTATTTAGAGAGTCTGGCTTGTTATTTGAAATGTCAAACTGTTTCCTTATCATTGGTTCACCCAGAATAAGGGTATCTGCAGGAGTGGTTGTAGAAAAACCATTTATTGTTAAAAATCCATCCCAGCAATCTCCCACGATTGTCAAATGGTGAATCAACAAAATTTTAATCAAGCCATGGTGAAAACGACTAGAGTTGAGGCTCTGTCTCTTATACCTTTTAGACATTTTGTACAAGATTCTCAATAGATAGAAGGGCACATTTAATTAAAAACCTATAAAATACATAAGCAGTCATATATGATAGAGAAAAATTAAACCATAACGACCCTCACAGGTCACAAATTGTTTGAGGATCCACAGCAGGCCATGCCACCTAGATTTAACCAAAGCAATAGGGATACTTTTTTCACAACAATTGATTTTCTTGGAGGTCATGAAGAGGTTCCATGGCACTTCTTCAATCTTCTAGTTTTTGAACCATTTCTCACCGGTGGATGGAAGCCCTATGGCTTCACTCAAAAACTCCTTAGTTACCTCTAACTGGATATCTCCAATTTTTTCACTACACCCATCGAAAGTCTGTGCAAATTCCCTAGCCACACAAAGTTTATAACCTTCGAATCTTTTGATGAAGGCATCCCAACCCTAAAATTTTAAATCTTCAATTGCATCATCGTGATAGAGCAGTGCATGGAAGCTATTCAACTCCAATCGAACAATAAGAGACATCAAAAATATGCTCAGACTGTAGCAAGGGTGACTCAAAACAGTTCTGGGTTTGGATGGTAGGAGCAAAAGAAACAAATCTGAATGGATAAAATGGAAACAAACAAGGCGAAGCCTCTGTGTGATCATAGTATGAACATTGAGGGTTCGGTCTTGATGCTAAACCATTCCTGGTAATGAAAACCTTGCATACAGAGCTTGAAAACCTATAACCCGTGATGAAAGGCTTATTAATTCACTTTGCTAGAAAGATGGATTAAGTACAGGGTACAATGGTTGCGCATTAATTTCCAATGACATAGCACAACCATAGTTTTTTCAATAGGTTCAAATATATCAAAAAGAAATTCTCATAATTTAAATGTAAGACCATTTAAGAATACAAAAATTATATTAATACCCAAAACATTCCATAGGTAAGTCATTCAAGTGTTAGATTTAGATTGGATATTAGCATGATGATCTTCCAAAAGAATGCCCTATATAGAAAACATAATATGAAGATAAGTTTCCATGTTTGATTCATGCTTTCAGTCGTGAATCAAACATGAAAACAAAATGAAAACGCAAACTTTAAGGAATTAATGAGCATCTTTTATAATCCAGTAATCATCTCAAAATGAAAATATTTACAAGAGGAGGTGAAGGCAGCTACAAAAAGTGTAGTTTGTTCAAATAATGAAATCGTGTAGGGTTGCCAACAGTGGTGATGTACTGGGAAAAGTAGTTATCTCTGCATCACCAGAGATTTAATGTTAGGACATATCAAAATTATTAAAAATTAAAGAACACTCGACAACAATTCAATCATCTCGATCAAACTCAAAAAATCACACAGTCTAGTGTCAGATGTGTTTATGTCCAAATGCAATCTGGTGACAAGCTTTAATTTCGAGTGAGACGATGCTTTAGAAAAAGACTCCAATACTATTGACAGGGCCACTACTGCCAACAGGTGTCCATAGCCTCGATAGGGATGTCAATTAACCCACTCTGACACCTCTATCATGTCCAAGAAATATCAATTCAAGATGAAGGACGTTTTACGATTAACAACATAAAGCTATACCTAATAATTTTCTTGAACCTGACATTGCTTCGCTACTAGTGGGCCTATTCAATACCCCAACGAAGTTTCCTTGGCATCATGCATGCATTTACCCACTGCCTGTAGACATGTTCAATATCTCGGTGGGTTTATAGACACTTCCCACACTTTTCAGTTCTTTTAGCTCTCTAGAAGTTATTTACAATTTGACATAATCTTTATGATCTTTAAGAGAGTGGGGTGATGTTGAAAATTTTCAGATTTCAAAACACTTGATATTTCACCACTTAATTTTTCTCTTGACAACCTTCATCATGATCTGAACTTAGCTTTTTTATAAAAATAACTTTTCAAGGACATGAAGGCATGCTTGAGTTGTTTTCTTTAAAAACAGGGACAGCGTATAGAGTTTTAATGATGATCATTTATGCTCATGATTATAACGTGAAACCAGGAAGACTATTTTGAACAGAAAATTTCCTTTGCTAGTCTGAGTTTTGGCAATTTACAGCACTGATGCTTTGAAATGACCTCGACTGTTTCTTTATGATGTGCCATATGGTTTCCTTTCATGAACTAAATGGTGAACTAGACATAAATTTATTCAGAAAGCAGTGAAAACCAACAAAATGAAAAGAACCAAAATCAAAAGACAAAAAAGAAAACTAAAGAAGAAAAATATGTATAGAGAGATGTGTCTGGAATTATCGAGAGAAATATCTTTTGAGAGCTTGGCCATTCACTGGGAAAGTGTCTGGTTATCCCTCCAAATTGTGCAAACAGAAAGAGCTAGAACCTAGTTTCTCAGCAATTACAAACGGTCCTAGTGACAGATTCTGGAACTTGGTGTGTTCCTCCTTTCCCTCATGCGGTTTATCCCATTTGAGAACCAAGTCTCCTACCTTGAAGTTCCTATCTGAAGAAGAGTTTGAATCAAACCAAATGTTTACAATCTGTTGATGCTGATCCATCTTCTTTTTTGCTTGCACTCTTACTTCCTCCAATTTTAATAAGGCATTTATTCAACTTTCCAGAGGAGGGCAGACCTCTTCTTCAACTTTATGCGATAATTGCAGAGACGGAAGTAAAACATGAGGAGGGAGGATTGCTTCTCTTCCATAGATGAGAAAGAAAGGGGTGTTACCAACATAGGTTTTTGGTGTCACTCTATCAGCCTAGAATGCATTAAATAGTGTGTTGTGCTAGTTCTTGTGATTTTTAGAAACAATCCTCTTAATGATCTTGATCAGATTTTTGTTTGTTGATTCTGCTAGACCATTTCCTTGAGTGTAGTAGCTAGCAGAAAATTTCAATTTAATCCATTTTTCTAAGGCAAACACATTCATATCCATGGATGAGAAATAAGATGTGTTATCGAAGACTAAACATTCGGGAATGCCGAATCGAGTAATGATATGCGTATTAAGGAAAGATACTACCTGATTCATGTTTACCACTTTCAAAGGTGCATCTTCAGACCACCTAGTAAAATAATCCGTTGTTGTAATGATATACTTGTGCTATTGTGAAGAAGAAGTTTTAATTGGTTCTATGATGTCAAGACCCCACTGCTGAAAAGGTGAATCCATAGTAACAGGCTGCAAAGGAAATGTTGCCTTTTTTACCCGTTCTGTAGCCTTTTGGCAGATTATACATTTACGACACAACGCATGGGCATATTTAAACAAAGTGGGCCAATAGTACCCATCTCTTAATACTTTGTGAGTCGTAGTTTCTCCACCAAAGTTTCCACCAGCTTCACTTGCATGAATTTCAAACAGTACTTTTTCTGATTCATCCTTTTCCAAACAATGCATAAGAACATCATCAAAATTCCTTCGAAACAATACATCATTTATTAACTGGAAAGATGCAG
>JASDQU010013601.1:79859-101133 GCA_032191745.1 Picea mariana | reverse complement strand
AAGGAGTAGATCCATGTGTTAAATAAAATTTAATATCATCATACCAAGAATTAGCAACAACTTGTGTACAACTGATTTGTTTCTCGTTGTGTTGATTTACAGTTGAGATGTTAAGTTGACTTTCCTGGCCTTTAACTGAATCAACCACTAGTTTTCATAGGCCTTGACCTGTAACAATTTGTGCAGGAGTTATTTTGAGGTCATATTATTGTAATGACATCATCCAATTTTCCTGTTTTTCACCCAATTCCTTTTGTACTAACAAGTTTCTCACAACAGAGTAAGGAACAATGACTTTAGATCTGGATTTCAGCAGATATGACCAAAATTGTTTCACTTCTTTAAAAACAACATATGTCTGTTGATCTACAGCTGTGTAATTCAAATATGCCCCTTTGAAGGCTGAGCTCATGAAGGCAATGGGTATTTCATTGCTTTCAGTGTTCTTTTGTGTTAACACAACAACATAAGATTTGTCAAAGGCAAAAGTGTAAAGAGTGAAATCGCGAGAGAAATCAGGACTCATCAAGGAAGGATCTTATATTATTGATTTTCTAATAGAATCAAAACCTTGACTTTCTTGGGGTCCCCAATGATACTGAACATTCTTTTTAATTAAATTATGTAAAGGTCTTACCATTTCCGAGAAACTTGGGACAAATCTTCTGACGAAATTAATCTTGCTTAAAAAGGACTGCATGGATTTTTTGGAGGATGGAGGAGGGAGTTTAGCAATAGCTTGGGTTCTTTCTGGTTCGATAATCATTCCATATTTGGACACTATAAACCCAAGTAGATTTTCTTTCTCTACTGCAAAGACTGATTTCTTAGGGTTGAGAGATATGCCATACTTGCGGCACCATTCTAGGACAGCCCTAAGGTGAGACAAGTGGTCTTTCTTGTTTTTAGAGAAAACAGTAAGATCATCAAGATAGACCACTACTACTTGATTTATGAGACCACAAAACGCAATGTCCATTTCTCTTTGGAAAGTGGTCCCGACATTTATAAGCCCAAAAGGCATCTTCCTGTAGGCATAAGTGCCCCATGGGGTACGAAAAGTGGTTTTAAGCTGATCCGAGGGAGACATGAGGACATGGTTGTATCCCGAAAAACCATCTAACAAAGATATTCTTTCTGAAATAGATACCCACTGAAGAATTTGTTCCATTGGAGGAATGGAATAGTTATCTTTATTAGAGGCTCGGTTCAAGTTACGAAAGTCGACACAAAGTCGAATTTCACCATTTTTCTTCCTTACAGGAACTAGAGTAGACATCCATTGTGTGTGTATCACCGAGAAGATTATTTTTGCATTTAGTAATTTATTCATTTCTTTCTTGACAGTGGGTTCTAATTTGGGGTGCATCTTTCTTAATTTTTTCTTAAAAGGTTGAGTTTGGGGTTTCATGGGGATTACATGTTGTATTATATTAGGGTCAAATGTTTTCAAATCATCATATGTCCAGGAAAAAACGTCTTTAAATTCTTTAAACAATTTTATAAATGCATATTATTCTTGCTCGAAGAATCTCGTTCTCAAATTAATATTTTGAGGATTTTCCTTAGTTCCTAAATTTACCATCTCATAAGTCAAAGAAGAATTGTTCCTTTTACAATTAATTGACCCTCTAAACTTATAATGCAAGTCATAAAACCTCTCTAGTCTTACAACAGATCTGGGAATAGATTTTACCATATCAGATGTCGTTTTAGGAGATCTAGGATCTGATATTACTGTGAAGTTGCGGAGGTTTTCATCATGAGTGCCTTCATCGATGACTGCACCTTGGAAGGTGTCCTCCATATGCAAGAAGTTGATGATTTGTTGGTCATCGTCGAACACTCTCCAATTGGTGATGTTGTCCAAGATCGATGGCTTGAATAACAATTTAATCGAAAATGCATAAGGAGAAAGACCTTCTGCAGGCAATAGTTTAGAAGCGACATTAGCCAATAAATCAGCCTCTAGATTACTTAGTCTAGGAATGGAATTTATGTTAAATCTTGAAAAATTTTGCATTAAACTCCATACCTCAGTCTGGTAACTTTTCAAATGTGGTGATAAGCAATGTATGGAGTTCCTTACTCGCCTAACCAAGATCTCTGGATCACCGAATACCATTAAATTTTGTAAGTCCATATCGAAATATTTCTTAAGCCCTTGTAAAAGTGCTTTGTATTCAGTGGTGTTATTAGTGCACTCAAACTCTAATCGACTGGCAATGAAATTTTTATTACTTGCGGGATCTATGAGTACACATACTGCATCGGCTCCTTCTTTGGATTTGGATCAATCAAAGTACAACGACCAGATCTGAGCTTCATCGGTAGTGTTTTTCACACTTGGCAAAGCTGATGACTGAGTATAGGTCATAATATCTTATTCCTGCCTTGGATTAGTGATAGGGGAACTTTTGATCATGTAGTTACCAAAGAATTTATCCATTCCCTGCATTTCAAATGAATTAGTAGATGCGGTAAAAGGTTTGTTTGCATCATTTAGATATGTAACGGTGTGATTGAGATAGAGTTCATGATTTATCCTAATTTTATTAGGCTTTCCATTTTTTGGCAGCCACAAATGAGACCAATCTATGATAAAGTAACCATGCAATTGTTCGGACCCGTCTCTACTTAAAAACAAACCATAGACTTCAGGGATGTCAACAACAATGATGTCAATAATTTGGTGAACCTTAGGATTAGAATATAACCTAACCAGAACATTCTTAAGTTCATCGATTACCTTAATGTTCGTCTGATCAAGCTGAATGATTTTGAGGTTGGAAGGTTGAACTTCTGTGTCGATTTTTTGACAAACAGATAAAGGCCTCACATTTGATGATGCACCAGAATCTACCATGCAATTATGTACATTCCTATTAAAAATTTCAAAAGTTATTAAGAAAGGCAGGACATTTTTATGAGCGTTAACAACAGAATTCTGCTGATTTTTTGTCGTTGTCCCTGAAACAGTTTTATCTACATTTGATACAGTTTTTTCAGCTAAATCCCTTTTATCTAGGTGTTCATATGTGGTTTTAGTTGGGATATTTTTAGTTGTCTTAGAACCAATTTCTGCAGTTTTCTTGATGCTAGCATTGTTGTTCTTACTGTTTTCCGCTACACTTTGAAGCATTTTCTGCAGAATAAGACCAAATTTCAGCAACTCGAAAACAAAAATATTAGCCCTCAGTTTTTTCATATCTTCAATTAAGTCGTATTCTAAAATGGAGGCTAATAAAAAAAAATTAATTTCATCTTGCTTCGATTGATTTGGAAGCACATTATTACTTGCTTCAGAAGAAAGTTTGTTCTGTGTTTTGCTTCTTGTGTTGTAGGGGTGGACAGTTTCAAAGTTTTCTTGAAAAATACTGTCAGAGAAGTGACCGAAGATATTGGGGGATGATTCTTCCTCTTTCGTTACTTCTTCCTCAACTACGTCTTCAGAAATTTCAGGAGGTGCAGAAGCAGAATTATCATGTGCTTCTAGAATGGTTTGCAAAGCATACTCCAAGATTTCAAAATTTAGACCTTTAGTGGTCAGGTTTGGCCAATTGGGAGGAAAAGGTTTTATAAAAGGAAGTTTAAGACTTCCTTTGCTTGAGGATGCCTCCTCTACTGATCTCTTCAATTCTATGACTTTATTTGATAGTTTTTGGAAAGATTTATGCAAGCTTTCTAAGTCTAAAGTTTCTAGTTGACTTTTGGCTTGGGGAGGCCTAGTAAGGATTTCTATTTTCTTTTTAGAGGATGGAACTATTTTAGTTTCACTATTGTATTTTAAGCTTAATATATCCTTTTCAATTTGGCTTGCCTCCTCAAAGGCTTCTAGTAGTGTGCTCTTCTTAGACATTTTGACCCAAATTGCTATGTTATTATGTAAAGCTTTGGTGTAATATGCGACAAATAGACTTTCAGCGAGCATTGGATCTGTGGGAATTCGGTTCTTTAACATCATAAATCTCTGGTTAAAATATTTTACTTTCTTATTAGGATTCATTTTTAGGTTGGAGAGCTCCATAACCAAGACTTTGGGAGATTTATCATCTCCAAATTTCTCTAAGAAACAGGTTTCAAATTTGTCCCAAGAGACAATGGATTGCGGTTGTTGGGAAAAATATCATGTGGAGGCATTGCCCTCAAATGTATAAGGAAAGAGTCTATAGACTACATCTTCGTGCCCTACATTTCGGAGTCTAATGGCCAACATAAGCGTTATTATGTGATCCTCAACAGATTGTTTAGAAATTGGGTCAAATTTAGGCAACCATTTTTTTGGGTGTTTTGGTAATGGGTGTTGAGGTCCAGGTACAACCATGGCATCTTGATCAGGACAAGGTCTGGGGGGGTTTTTTTGGTTGTCCATGGGTGTTGGTGGTTTCGAAGAATGAGATGATTCAAACGAGGAACTGCCTTCGTCATATGACTCTCGTCCTGAAGAGGATGGAGATAAACCAGGTGGGGAAGGTGGGATACCAGATCCTCTTGCTCTAAGGATAGGTGTTTGGATAAGATTGGTATTATTATCACCTAAAAAATTATCAGGCAGACCAGTGCCTTGAAGTTGTTCTTGTATATCCGAGAAATCTAAGGGTTGGTTAAGAGGCCTTCCCAGTTGTCTGATACAGGCTAAGGCACTATGCGTCCTTATGAGTGACTGGTGAACAATTTCCTAGATGTCGTCCCCTTAAGGAACTGATTTTACTAGTTCAACAGGAATCTCAAGGTTCACGTTAGAGGTAGTTGTTGTTTCAAGTGTAGCATTGTTGTCTAAGCAACTACGTGTTATGATAGGGGACCAAGTGTGTGGGGGAAGATTCTTGCGACCTCCTCATGCCATTAATTGAAATCAGGCCCTCCTTCTAGTGCCATTTGTTGATGGGCAAATTTGACCTGTTGTAAACTAGAAGAATAGATCTGGTCCAGGGTTGTCTAAATAACCCAAGTCATTTGGTGTAACCTATTCTGATGGGTTTAATGGCTCTGTTAGCCAACTAAGGTCCTAAAATAAAGAAAAGAGGAAAACTATCTAATACTAAAACTATAATAATCTATGAACTTTAATCTAATTATTTACAAATAAATTAAACAGAAAAAGAAAATATGAACATATCACTTATGAACAGAATTTACAGGATGCAAGTTTTAATGAAAGCCTTGAAAAATCAATGTAAAGATAATTGTTTTCAGAAGAAGATAAAGAAAGCACTTTTTTTTTCTTAATTATAAATCTAATAAACATTGAACTAACTAAGTTACGAAACAAGGATGTACAGGTGGTCAAAGCCAATCTAAAACTTTCTTGTTTCACTAATAGGAAATTTAACAAAAATAAAATAGAAATAAATCAAACCTGAGTTTTATATCATGTCTATGTCTTCTGTGCAATCCGATAATCCAGTTGTTCTACCTATAAGAAAAATCTATAACAGGTCTATGATGATGTCTCCAAAACAAAGTCCAAATGTTTGTTGGCAGCCAGAATATGAGAACAAAATGATAGACAAGTATACACGATGATCTTATAATTATGAACGATCACAGTAATATAAATCTTAATGTAAAATTTTCATATTATCAATCAACTGACATCGGATAAAAATCATGATCTGACATTTGATATGATGATCACTGAAATGACAATTAAAGACAACATTTTAAAATATCAAATAAAATGGAATATCACATGTCATTAAGACTAAAGCTATACAACACATTACTATTCCAAAATAAGAGAAACAAAACATGAATGAGACAGTGTTCACATAGGTCTAAAGTTGAATTGTTATAAGTTGTTCCATTAAGTTCTGAAAATCATTTGTCCATAACCTGTTCCGAGAAAAGATGGTCTTCCCTTCTAAAATGAAGAGTATTTAAAGACTTTCTAAATCCTAACTTCCTATCTCCCAGGATAGGATAGGATCTCATGAGATCAAACTATTACAAAAATAGAGGGCCCACAACCACCCCTAATTGAGTTGGTTCTTTTCAAAAATAAAAGTCTTTTTACAAAAAATAAATAGAAAGGAAATACTAATCATCTAAATGCAAAATCGAACCTGTTTCCCCTTAGATGATCAACATCAATATCTACCATATCATGAAAATGAAACATGAATAAGTTAGATATATTATTAACAACTAATTACTATTTTTTATTTAAAAATGACTTGGCTACAAAATTGAAAGATTATGTAGCCAGTCTTATCTTAGCAAACAAAATCTAATTTCAAACCGTTTCGATTCAAAATAGATAACATGAAAGTAATAATAATAATAATAATAATAATAATAATGTTTTACCATTTCAACAAATGACCAAAGATGGATCATGGTAGCTCGGAATTGATTATGGCTTTAACATTGTTTGTGTCTTTTATTATTATATTCCTTGTCATTTTAAGGCGCTTAACCTTCCTCTTTGCATCTACTCTGAGGCCCGGATTTTCCTGTTCTAGTGATTTACATTGAGTTGTGAGTGTTTTAATCCGAGCCTGAAGGATGGGAATATCTGTGTAATATAGTTCAATCCAAAGCATACAAACGTTACATTGTATTGAAGGAACGACCTGTTGATGAAGCATGCGGTCATGCATGACCATAATAGCTTTATCTTTCATTTATCCTTCACCAAACCCAATCCTAGAGAACCCCTTCTCATCCTTAAGACATGGTGGTAGATTCATGACAAAGTCATAGGTTTCAACAGGACCAAACCCTTGACAATCTGGGTCTTCCAAAGCCAGGAAATATTCAATTTCAAGATCCAAGAGCTCATTGACCTCGATCGGGCCGATCTATCTCAAATGAGGTTTAGTTTTATTCGTCAATTTTCTCAAAGTAAGGTGACCAAATCTTTTTTTCTGAAACCCTAGAGCCATGTGTTTTTGTTTTGTCTGATTGCAAGATTTTTTGATACTGGATTTCACAGTGGCATTATGGCCAGCATCTAATTCATGCATAGGGGTTTCACTCAACTCGAAACCAATAGCCTGTTGCCCATGTGAAGACTGACTGGGCGTTGCCTCATCTCAAGAGTTTCTATTTAGAGAGTTTGGCTTGTTATTTGAAATGTCAAATTGTTTCCTTATCAGTGGTTCACTCAAAATAAGGATATCTACAGGAGTGGTTGTAGAAAAACCATTTCTTGTTAAAAATCCATACCAACAATCACCCACGGTTATCAAATGGTGAATCAACAAAATTTTAATCAAGTCGTGGTGAAAAAGATAGAGTCGAGACTCTATCTCTTATACCTTTTAGACATTTTGTACAAGCTTCTCAATAGATAGAAGGGCACATTTAATTGAAACCCTATAAAATGCATAAGTAGTCGTATATGATAGAGAAAAATTAAACCATAATGACCCTCACAGGTCACAAATTGTTTGAGGATCCACAACAGGTCATGCCACCTAGCTTTAACGAAAGAAATAGGGATACCTTTTTCACAGCAATTGATTTGCTTGGAGGTCATGAAGATGTTCCATGGCACTTCTTCAATCTTTGATTTTTTTTGATTCTTTGATGGAATCCCTATGGCTTCACTCACAAACTCCTCAGTTACCTCTAATTAGATATCTCTAATTTTTTCCCTACACCCATCGAAAGTCTGTGCAAATTCCCTAGCCACACAAAGGTTATAACCTTCGAATATTTTGATGAAGGCATCCCAACCCTAAACTTTTAAATCTTTGATTGCATCATCGTGATAGAGCAATTCTTGGCAACCATTTAGCTCCAATCAAACAACAAGAGCCATCACAGATATGTCCAGACTGTAACAAGGGTGACTCAAAACAGTTCTAGGTTTGGATGGTAGGAGCAAAAGAAACAAATATGAATAGATAAAATGGAAACAAACAAAGCGAAGCCTCTGTGTGATCATAGTATGAACATTGAGGGATCGGTCTTGATGATTAACCATTCTTGGTAATGAAAACCTTGCATACAGAGCATGAAAACCTATAACCTATGATCAAAGGCTTATTAATTCACTTTACCAGCAAGATGGATTAAGTACATGGTACAATGGTTGTGCATTAATTTCCAATGACATAGCACGACCATATTTTCTTCAATAGGTTCAAATATATCAAAACAAAATTCTCATAATTTAAATGTAAGACCATTTAAGCATATAAAATTATATCAATACCCAAAACATTCCACAGGTAAGTCATTCAAGTGTTAGATTTATATTGGATATTAGCATGATGATCTTTCAAAAGAATTCCCTATATAGAAAACATAATATGAAGCTATGTTTTCATGTTTGATTCATGCTTTCAGTCATGAATCAAACATGAAAACAAAACAAAAACACAAACTTTAAGAATTAATGAACATCGTTTATAATCCAGTAATCATATCAAAATGAAAATATTTAAAATATGAGGTGAAGGCAGCTACAGAAAGTGTAGTTTGTTATTCAAATAATGGAATCGTGTAGGGTTGCCAACACGACCCTGATGATCGAAAGTCTACTGCAAGTTATGTTTTCATCCTTGGTTCAGTACGTGTCACTTGGGCCTGTAAGAAACAACAGGCTATTGCACTTTCTTCAGCAGAAGCAGAGTACTGAGCAGTGGTAAATGCAAGTCAGGAATCCTTATGGCTTCGATAGATCCTTTCAGAGTTTGGATTCCAGCAGCAACATCAGACTGGCCTTTGGTGTGACAATCAGAGTGTCATCAAGCTTGCCAAATACCTAGTTCAACATCAACGTAGCAAACATATCGATCTACACATGCACTTCATTAGAAATCTCATTCATTATCAAGTTATTGAAGTGCTCTTTTGTCCTACAAAAGATCAAGTTGCAGACATTTTCACAAAGTCTCTTACAGAAGTGAAGTTTTCCAAACTTCGATCTATGTTAGGAATTCAGAAAGTTGTCATTAAGGGGGGATAGGCTCTAATGCCTCCTTCCTTCTCCTATTGTATCACTATTGTAAATCCTTCAATCCTATCCCAAGTTTTTCTTAAGGGGGGATGTTAGGATATTTAGACACTTAGGAGTTAGTTAAGATTTACTTGGTATAATGTGTCATTAGGTAAAAGTGTGTTTCCTAGTGTGTTTCTTTAGTATGCATTAGTTTCCATTTGTAGTTAGGAAATCCGATGGTCATGATATGTTCCCATCATAGAGTGATATGGCATTTCATACTCTCCTCAATCTTAACGACCATTGATCTATGGCTTAACACTTGATTAGTCCATGATCTTTATTTAAAGAGCATGGAGGGTCATTTGACTATGATTTATTGTGAGAAAGTCTCTTGTAAAATCTCTCTGTAATCTTTTTCTTTGCATTAATAAACTGCTCCAAGTGGTCACGTTGGTTGGGGTCATGGATGTTTCCCCATATTAGTTTTACCACATGAAAACATCGGTGTGTTGATATTTGATATGGTTATGTGAGTGGTTACTGAAGGTGTTCGTCCTTTGTTGGAATACCTGTGTTGTCGAATAACGACCCTTCATCTTATCTGTGACATTGAGCTTATCCTCTCTGTTACAGTTATAGTCTTTGATGCTTTTCCATCTGTCAATTGTCTCTATGATGAGTCTTCATTCCACTAGTAGTTAAATCGAGACTCTTCATCTCCTCTAGTGATCACCCTCAGATTCTTCGAATTCTCTGGTAGATGCAATTAGTCATTTTCTCCAGTTATAATCATTCTATCTCTAGCAATTACTGAGAGAACCTCTATGCACTCATGCCTTTGGTGCCTTTTCCCTTCCTGAGAAAACTTCATAGTGGGCATTATATTTTCTAGCTAATCCCCTTCCTTTCACATGTCCATAAGTTGTGACCACTCGCTAATCAAAAGTCGTTTCGTGATTTTGCATTTCGTGATGTCGACTGCGAGTCACCTCAATTTCCCCAACTCGTGAAACTCCAAGGTGTAGCCTAGCAATGCTAGCTCCTTCCCTTCTTTTCCACTAATGTGACCACTGGCTGTGACCACAACCCTATTCGAAAATGAATTTCACGATTTTGTATCTCCAATGTGAAGCCTAGCGACATGCTAGCTCCTCCCTTAATCCAATGACAATGAGACCTTGGCTATGACCACGAACCAAAAATTTGAGCTCTTTGCGTTTCACGAGATTTATAACTTAGTTTGCAGAGTCATATCAACGATCCACAATGTTATACCACAATCAATGACTATGATCAAATCGCAACCTTGCATGTCAGGTGTTTGAATGTGAGCCAATCCTGACTCTTCCAAATCCTGATTCCTAATTCAGTGCTCTGTGTCATATCGATGGCCCACAACCCTCTGTGATCCAATGGTCTAGATCTTATTGGGACTTCACGTTTCGCAAAGATGTGCTACGAGTTTCCTCGATTATCCCAACTCGCAAAATCCAAAATACTCCATATCATATCAACGGTCTAGATCTCTCCTTTTGATCGATGACTATGATCAAATCATGATTTCACATGTCGGGCATTTGGATGTGAGTCAACCCTAACTCTCCCAACTTTCAATTTTCCGAAACCTACTCTAGATCAATGGCCCAGATCATTTCGTGACTTCGCATTTCCCGATTTCCTACAACTCTCACATTTGACTTCTCCAGCTCACGAGTTAGTGAAATGTTGATCTCTCACCACATGTCCTATGGATCCATTGGCTCATCTCTCATAGTGAATTCACATTTCATGGAGTTGGAGGATGGTTCTTGGCCATTATCCTCTTCACATTTATACTGGATCCAATGGTTGCTAGTCCTTCGCACTTCGATCCGATGGTTGAGTTCTAATATCCTCCTCTGTGTGTTCCTCTTGTATGGACTTTGATCTGACAGTCCATATCATTCACAGTGCTCGATCCAATGGTCATTTTTGCTCCTCCTCCTAATCTTTGGCTTTCTCAAATCTCTAAGTGTCAAAGGCTACGACCTTTGATCCTTCTGAGAGCCTTGATGTATGGGATCTCGTCTACGCATCTCAGAATGCTATCTCTCCCGAGCTTTGGAAAAATTTACCCTCGACCCTAGTGCACACTTGCGCTCTGCGTGAAAATTTTCACTATCTGCATGCAACTCTATACTATCTCGTTTGAGCTTCTTGAGCTTTCTCATCTGCGTCTTCCCAAAATACTTTTGGTTCCCACCTAGCACATTCTTCCTTTCTCATCTTCTAGTCTCTCTATCTTTGGTTCACTTTTGTTCTTTCCTATGAACATGCCATCATCGTTGTTGTTCTTTCCATCAATGACAAGCACACTCTTCCTGTAAACATGCCAACAATATCCCCCTTTGGCATTGATGGAAACCCTGAACGAATGTATTATTCTACTTATACCTCCAACTATAGAATCCACATATTTTCTCCCCCTTTGACATCAATGTCAAACAAAACATGCTCCCCCTAAGCTGTTGCAGTAATTTTTGGAGGTATCAGATATTTAACCAACACATACTCCCACTGATAGGATGGACTATTTTAACTTGATAACAGGGTCACGCCCAACTTCTAGCATAGATATTCAAACTAAGCTTTTGCAAGTGGTTTAGTGAAGATATTAGCAATTTGATCTTTGGATGGAATATAATGCAAAGAAACCATAGAGTTGGTTACATGTTCCCTCAAGAAGTGATACTTGATGCATATATTATTGGTCTTAGAGTGAAAGACAAGATTCTTTGACACACTAATTGCACTGGCATTATCACAATGGATTGGGATCAGTGTAGTATATTTTACCTCCATGTCTGCAAGTGTCTGAATCATCCACAATACTTGGGTACAACAAGTGGCAGTTGCAATGAATTCAACAACCGTAGTTGATAGGGAAATGGAACCTTGCTTCTTGCTCAACCATGCTACAAGGGAATCTCCTAAGAAGAATGCACCCCCACTTGTGATTTTCCTTTCATCTACATAGTTAGCCCAATCAACATATGAATAGACTGATAGTTGAAAATTCTGATTCCTAGGATACCATAGACCATAGTTCATTGTTCCTTTCAAGTATCTGAATATTCTTTTGGCAGATAACAAATGACTCTGTTTAGGTGCAGCCTGATACCTTCCTACCATTCCAACAACATGCATTATGTTTAGACAGGATGTTGTGATGTACAATAGGCTGCCTATAATAGACCTATATGAACTCTGATCAACATCATTTGAGTCATCATCCTTTCTTAACTTGCATCCAGTGACCATAGGTGTGCTCATAGGTGTAGAATCTTCCATTTGAAACCTTTTCAATATTTCTCTTAGATATTTCTCCTAAGAGAGAAATATTCCTTTAGAACCCTAAGTAATCTACAGACCAATAAAAAATGATAGTTCCCCAATCATAGACATTTCAAATTTAGACTGCATGGAAAAAGAAAACCATTGTACCAATGAAGCATTATTGCTTTCAAAGATGATTTCATCTACATAGACCAACAGAATGAGAAAATCATTACCCTATGTCTTGATATATAGATTGTTGTCAATTCTTCCTCTCTTGAACCCTTTGTCTTGAAGATACTTATCCAGTCTATAATATAAGGCACACGGAGCTTGTTTCAACCCATATAAGGCTTTCTTCATCTTACAGACAAAGTCAGGGTTATCTGACAGTTGGAAACCCTCTAGTTGTTCCATATAGACTTCTTCTTTCAGATATCCAATTAGAAACGCTGACTTGGCATCCATTTGATAGACTTTAAATTGTTTATGAAAAGCATAAGCAAGAAACATTCTAATATCTTTTAATCTTTCTACGGGCGCAAATGCTTCATCAAAATCCAGTCCTTCTATTTGATCATATACTTTGCAGACCAGTCTAGCCTTATTTCTTACAATATTTCCTTGCTCATTCATCTTATTTTTGTAGACCCATTTTGATCCTATTACATTTTTATCTGCTAGCCTAGGAACGAGTTCCCAAGTGTCATTCTTTTCAATTTGGTCCAGTTCCTCATTCATTGATTTTAACCAATTTACATCTTTACTGGCCTCATTAAAGTTCTTGGGTTCCACCATGGATATGAAGGCTATATGTGATTTCTCGGTGTCTTTGAATATCCTTCTCCTATTTTGTACACATTTGTCTTTCTTAGCAATTATCTGACTTGCAAGATGATTCTTTTGAGTGATTCTGGATGAAGGATTTGATGTTGTCTATTGATTTGAGTCTACCTGAGTATGTGTATCTTCATCTGAATCAGATTCTTCTTTTTTTTATTCTTGGACTTTTTCAACTTCAGCTTCAGCTGTGTCCTCTATAATAGACTCAATATTGCTCACCTCTCTTACTGTGACTCCTTCATCAACCTTTAAATCAATGCAATCCACTAATTTATGCATTCTTTTATTAAAGAATCTATATCCTTTACTATTGGTATCATATCCTAAGAATATGCCTTAATCATCCCTATCATCATACTTGCCAAGGTTTTCATTATTATTCTTTATGTAGCACTTACTCCCAAAGATTTTGAAATGTTTGATTGAAGCAGGTATTCGATACCACAGTTCATAAGGTGTCTTGTTATTGTGTGGTCTAAGGTGGGACTTGTTAAGAACATGTATTGTTGTGTGTATTGCTTCTACCCAGTAGGTTTGACCAATGTTCTTCTCATTCATCATTGACCTGGACATTTGTTGAACTGTTCTATTTTTCTTCTCAACTACTCCATTTTGTTGTGGAGTTCCTGGGATTGTGTATTCTCTTTTGATCCCATGTTTATCACAAAATTCCTTGAAATCACTTGACATAAATTCTCCTCCTTTGTCTAATCTTACAGCCTTTAATATGTTCCATGTTTGATTCTCAGTTAAAACCATAAATATTTGAAATTTCTCAAATGCTTCATCTTTTTCTTTGAGAAAAGCAACCCAAGTAAGTCTGGAGTAATCATCAATGATCAGCATAAAGTAGTTTTCCTTCCATGTGATTTTTTGTCTTGATGGTCCACATAAATCCATATGAACTAATTAGAGTGGTTTCTCTGTTGAAGTAGAGCTCTTTGATTTAAACTGTGTCCTGGTTAGCTTTCCCACTTGGCAGGGTTTACACACAGAGTCTTGTGGCTTTGATATTTTTGGAAGATATTTTATTGCCTCAAGATTTTTGAACTTGATTAAGTGGTCAAAGTTTAGATTTGCAAGTCTCCTATGCCATAACCATCTTTCATCGTGTTTTCTTAGATGACACTCTTATTTATCTTCTTTCAACACATATACATTATTTTCTGTCCTTATGCCTTTAGCCACCACTTGTCCTGATTTTATAGACTTTTTCTTACAATCCTTGGAAGTGAATACCACTTCACATCCTCTGTCACACATTTGACTTACACTAAGAAAATTATGTTTCAGCCCATCTACAAGCAGAACATCTTGATCTTTTCATTTACCATTACTCAAACTCACCATCCCTTTACCCTTGATTTTACCTGGTTCATCATTTCCAAAGGTTACATTTCATGTTTTTCTTTTACTTATAGACCGAAACGTATATTTGTCTCCAGTCATGTGCTTGGAACATCCACTTTCTATATACCAGGGATCCTTTTTTTTTGAGCTGAAAGTACTAGACCACATTTTTCACTATCATTCTTTTTCCATGTGTTGGCATTTCTAGCTAAGGGTTTTATCCTTGGATTTGCCTTGTAATTCTTCAGATGGCATTTTGCATCTTTGTGGCCAAAGTTATGACAGTTATAGCATTCAAGCTCATTTTTCAATAGCTAAAAGTTATTCGTGCTACGTTGTCTACTCGTTGGTTGCTTAGTTCTATGTTGCAAAGATTGTTTATTTCTTGAACTCCTCAGTTGCTTATCTCTAAACTTAATTTGACAATTTACAATCTTATGACCAAAATTAGAGAAATAAAAATAGTAACCATGGAAGAAATTTAGGTACCTGAAGGATGGCCTTCTTCTTGGCATTTTTTGCTTCATGTTCTGATATCTTTGTTTTTTTATCATCTTTTGGTGGCATAGTACTCACATGGTATGATTGTCTGTTGACTTGGAACTTGATCATATTTATTGGATCTTTGCTTTCTGGCAGTTTGTTGCTTGAACCACTTACATAAACTAAACCAGTCTTCAATGAAGGAGATCTATATTTGCTCAGAATGTCATTTAGTTATGTTGAGGATTTAATGCTTGGAATATTTTGGAGGTACAATGCTTTAAACTTCTCCATCTCTTTTCTGGTTTTTACTACCTCTTCTTCCAAGGCTTCACATCTTGCCTTCTTCTATGATAATTGTTGTTTTAGAATGTCCTCTATTTTCTTCACCTCTTCTAATTCCACTTTTAGCAGGGAAAAGTCTTCATAAAGTTGTTTTTTGTCTTTCTCGAACTATATCAACAATTGTTTTTTCTTTTTATACTTAGATCTGAGTCTAGCAATTTATTATGGGGTACTAATCAGGTCTCCTTCCAAGTCAACCACGACTTGTTCATCATTAAAATCACTTCTTGTGATTTTATTATCATAATCCTCTTTGTCCATAAGCATAAAGACATTAATCTTATCTTCACAAGAAGATTCACTATATGTGTCTCCTGAAGAGTCATCACTGTTTACACATAAAATTTTCTTTTTACAAAATCTCTTGGATTTGTACTTCTCTTCACCTTCAGAGTTCTGGTCCTTATTCTTGTGTGGACACTTAGATGAAAAATGACCTATATTTCCACAATTAAAAAACTTGAAGGGAAACTTGCCTTGGTACCTTCCTGATCCTTTCTTTAGTCTTCTCACAAATTTTTCTTCAATTTCATCAGTCTTAGAATCCTCATTCTTATCTTCTTTCAATGATGCTTCTCTAGAGGTGGGTTTATCTTTAACTATCCTCATTTCATATGCAGTCAATGTTCCTAGAAGTTGATCAAAAGGAAGATCTTTTAGATAATTAAGTTCTTCTATAGCAGAGACCTTTGGGTTGAACATATCTGGCAGAGATCTCAAAATTTTCTAAACTAAACAAGCTTCCTCAATTTTTTCACCAAGTCCTTTCATTGCATTTACTAGTTCTTCAACCCTTAGAAAGTACTTCCCAATAGTTTCATCCTCTTTCATTTTTAGCTGTTCAAATTGTACTTTGTAGGTTTGAAGATTGGCTTCCTTTACCTTCTCATTACCTTCATAACTACTAATGAGTTTGTCCCACATTTCTTTGGAAGATTCTAAGTGCATAACTTTTACAAACTCTGCTTCTGCAAGCCCACTTAGAATAGCATTCATAGCCTTAGTGTTGAAGCTAAATTCTAGGTTGTCATCCTTAGAAGCTAGTACAACTGGCTTTGCATAACCAGTATCTACCACATCCCAGACATCTGCACCTAAAACCATTATGTAGGTTCTCATCCTAACTTTCCATAAGCCAAATTTTGTTCCATTGAATAGGGGGGCCTTATTGGTTGAATTTCCTTCATGGATGGTCATGTTTAAGATCTAGGATCTACCCTTAGATAAAAGGAACCAACTCTGATACCAATTGTTGGACAACTGAGAGGAGGGGGGGTGAATCAGTTGTTACTGTGCTTAAACAATTATGCCTATTTTAAACTCTTTACAGAACACTCAATGGTGATCACAATAATGAAGGGAAGTAAGCAATATATTATTCAACATCAATCACACACATGAAATATACAAAGATAGATATTTCCTAAGGAAACCCATAAAGGGAAAAACCTCTTCTTCTTGATATGATAAGTAATCTTTATTTTCTGTTCAATATCATTCTTAGGAGCACCAAATCCTTTTAAGGCTACCACCTCTATTTTACAAGCAACAAATTGCTGAGAGAACCAACACTCTCATTTCTCTAGCACCCACTAGAAGGAAGCACCAACTCCCTGAGAATTCCAGTGCCAACTTCCAGTTACATAGGCACCAACCTGTATAATAGAGAACAATAGTTCTCCCTTGCACCACCCTACCTCTCTGGTTTTTCTAGCTACTACTAGATGGAAGCTAAAACTCCCTGTGTTCAAGAACCCACTTGAAACTTTGAGGACAATAGTCCTCCCTAGCACCTCCCTACCAACCTGATTATAAATATTTTCTTACTAGAATCTATTGCAGTGATACATTATTTATCAATGACTTGTCAGTCTCATCACTGTTCTGCTACATTTCTCTGCTCTGCCTCAATCAGTTTCCTCCTCCATGCATACCAGCCTCTTTGTTCATATTTTTTTTGCATTTCATGCTCTGTTGTGTGCCTTCATTCTATGATCTATGCCTCTTTTGTGTGTTTCAGCTCCTCCACCCAACATACTTCTACCCGCATGAATAACTCTTAACAATAGCAACACCCTATTCTCTGTTCTACATATGTTTATCATGTCAAGTCCTCTGCCATATCATCATTGAAACTCTTCATCTTCTCTGGAAGTTATGTTGAATATGTTCAGCACCAGCGGTCATTATCCCGATATTCATTGGCCTTTTCTGGCAGTGTGACCCTTCGTCTTCTCTGTGACAGTTGAGCTTATCCTCTTTGTTACAGTTACAGTCTTCGATGCTTTTCCATTTTTCAATTGTCTCTATGATGATTCTTCATTCCACTGGTAGTTACATAAAGACTCTTCATCTCCTCTGGTGATCACCCTAAGATTCTTTGAATTCTCTGGTAGATGCAATTAGTCGTTTTCTCCAGTTACAATCACTTTGTCTCTAGCAATTACTGAGAGAACCTTCATGTGCTCATGTCTTTGGCACCTTTTCCCTTCCTAAGAAAACTTCATAGTGGGCATTCGATTTTATGGCTAGTCCCCTTCCTTTCACATGTCAACGAGATGTGACTGAAGTCATTTCGTGATTTCGCATTTTCTGATGTCAACTGCAAGTCACCTCGATTTTCCCAACTCATGAAACTCCAAGGTGGAGCCTAGCAATGATAACTCCTTCCCTTCTCTTCCGCTAATGTGACCAATGGTTGTGACCACAACCCTATTCGAAAAGGAATTTTGTGATTTCACATCTCTGATGTGGAGCCTAGCGACATGCTAGCTACTCCCTTAATCCAACGACAATGTCACCTTGGCTATGACCACGGGCCAAACATTCGAGCGCTCCATGTTTCACGATCTTTCTAACTTAGTTTTCACAGTCAGATAAACGGTCGAAAATGCTACCTTGATCAGTGGTTGTGATCAAATCGTGACCTCGCGTGTCGGGTGTTTGAATGTGAGCCAAACCTAACTCTTCCAACTCCCGATTCCCAATTCAGCGCTCTGTGTCAGATCGGCAACCCATAGCCCTTTGTGATCCAACGATCTAGATCTTATCGGGACTTCATGTTTCACAAAGTCATGTTTTGAGTTTCCTTGATTCTCCCAACTCGTGAAATCTGAAATACTCCATATCATATCAAAGGTCCAGATCTCTCCCTTTGATCGATGGTTTCAATCAAATCACGATTTTACGTGTTGGGCATTTGGATGTGATTCAACCTTGACTCTCCCGACTTTTGATTTTCTGAAAACTGCTCCATATCAACGGCCCACGATCCTCGGTGATCCAATGGCTCATATCATTTCATGACTTCACATTTTGTGATTTCCTACAACTCTCACCTTTGACTTCTCTATCTCACGAGTCAGCCAAATGTTGATCTCTCACCATGTGTCCTCTGGATCCATCAGCTCAGCTCTCATCGTGAATTCACATTTTGTGGAGTAGGAGGATGGATCTTGACCATTATCCTCTTCGCAGTTATACTAGATCCAACGGTTGTTAGTCCTTTGTGCTCCGATCATATGGATGAGGTCTAATCTCCTCCTCTGCATGCTCCTCTTGTCTGGACTTTGATCTGACAGCCCATATCATTCATAGTGCTCAATCCAATGATCACTATCACTCCACCTCCTAATCTTTGGCTTTCTCAAATATCTAAGTGTAAAAGGCCACGACCTTTGATCCTTCTATGAGCCTTGATATATGGGATCTTGTATGCACATCTCAGAACGCTATCTCTCCTGATCTTTGGAAAAATTTACCCTCAGCTCTAGTGCACACTTGCACTCTGCATGAAACTCTGCACTATTTACGTACAACTCTACACTATCTCGTCTGAGATTCTCTATCTTTCTCATCTGCGTCTTCCCAAAAGACTTCTGGTGCCCACCTGGCACATTCTGCCTTTCTCATCTTCTGGTCTCTTGAGCTTTGGTTCACTATTGTTCTTTCCTATGAACATGCCATCGTTGATGTTGTTCTTTCCATCAATGAAAATCACACTCTGCCTGTAAACATGCCAACAGGTACAACTCCTATGGAAACAGAAATATCAAATCCTTCCAAAATGAGACTGGAAGAAGGGAAACTAGTAGGAAAACTCCTGAAATTTAAACTTCTAGAAGATCTAATAGATGGTTTAATAAGAAAATAAAAATAGCTACTAGATTTGTCAAAGAAGAATGATGAAAATTACTAGAATCACACGTTTTAGTAGTAGAGGTACCTTCCTAAAAGGTATTTCGTCTTATGATACTTTTCTCTAGGTCAACTCCAAGTGTCGCTAAAGGTAGTTGTGGAGTATACCTCCTGTGTCTGTCTCTGGAATCCATAGTTGAAATAGTGGAATCGCCTTAATGGAGTCACCAGGTGCAAGTTGCAATCTTCAATGGTTCTGATATTTGATGCACCTTCAGAATCAGAAGCTCATTGTTGTTCTATCCCAGGGAAAATCTTCAATTCGTCCCTGGGAGAGGGGCCAAAAATGTTAGCACCGGAAGTCACCTCTAGATTGAGGCAGAGGTAAGCCCATTACCCATCAGTTTGTATGTCACAATGAATAAATTTAAAGGTTGTTGAATGGACACAGACTCAGGATGATATCACTTTAACTCAGAAAACTAGATTGGTGTGCAAAGCCAAATGAGGTCTTGATCTAACTTCAGTCAATAAGTTGTAGTATAATAATGAGTAGGAGGAATAAATTGAGAAAGATGTGAAGGTCTGCTATGGACATTTGGTCTTCCACCATCCAGAGGAGATAAAAACTTAAAAGACAAGATCCTCTTGGTTCAGAGCTTCAAGAAACTGAAAACATTACAACAACACTGCAATCAAACATACATTACAATACAGTAGCAACAACTCAACTATATCATCCATGCCCAATCCTTCAGTATCAGAGGAAAAAGAGATGAGAAAGAAGGTTGAAATTTATTAAACAAGAAGTCTCAAAATGCAATACATAACCAAAGAACTAGAGGCTTTAATAAAACTATACAATCGGGAGCGTAGCTCAACCATCGACACTCACAAAATGGAAAAAATGACTACATATACATGAGAACTAGCTCCAAATTCCCGAGGCGCGATCATGTCATGCATTCAAGGCTTTGTGTTGATGAGCTTCTCTATCAGGATACACATACAGATGTTGGTCAGACTGCCCAGGCAGTCTTCTATCATAAGAAATCTCTGGTAGACCAGACTGACAACCTGCCTCTGCGATTTTTCCCTTTTTGGCCTTCTATTTATGGAAGGCGACGATGTCTCACCCACCTTCCTTGTTTTCATTAACTGCTTCATCGGAATCAGAGTGGGAAGAAGTCAACTTGGCACATAAAGAACACATTCACCACACCCTGTGAATATATGCCACCTAAGCCTTGCTGGATGTTGACTGGGAAGAGGGAAAGTGGACGCGGAGGCTAACAAGGGGAAGTTGGTGAGGTGATTGATGTGGATTGGCATGGAAATGACAAGGAATGGGCGACCAGGTGGAAAGTTGTGGTAGAAGAATGGTGACTGGAAAGGCACAGGGGTCAACATGTGAGAGATGTGGTATGACAGGGTAGAGGTGAATAGGTGTCGAGAGATGAGAAGGCATGAAGGTGACAAGTATAAAGGGGAAGATTCGTGGATGAAAGAGGTGGGAACAACCAACTTAGGTGGAGATGATAGGGAGTATGAATGGTACATCTGTCAGGCAGTGAGAGGGTGAGATACGAAGGTAGGATGGTGATAGGTCAGGAGGACGATGAATGGAGGATAGGTGTGAGGGAGAGAGAGAGATGTGATAGACAGAGGAGAGACACTGAGTGGGGGACAAGTGTCGGTGGGAGGTGAGATCGGTAAGTGGTCTACTCGAAGGGGGGGTGTTAAGAAGCAAACATCAATATAGCATAGAAATGTTGAACACACCTACCACACTTAGAGGGGGGGTGAATGAGTGTGGGGCTCTTTTTCCCAAAACTGCCCTCTTGCACAAAAACTCATCAATTAGCATTCAACATTTATTCATTACCCATTGTTGTCATTTATAAC
>JASDQU010013601.1:15907-33166 GCA_032191745.1 Picea mariana | reverse complement strand
ATTGCTCAACTGGAGGATTTGGAAAGAGTAATCAAGGCAAGATACAAATCTCTGTCTGACAATTTCACAGAAACAAATGCGGCATTTGAGAAGTTGGCTCATGAGAGTGTCAAAGAAAAAAAGAGAAAGAAGAAAATCACCAAAGATTATAACATTTTATGGTGGTTAGAAAAATGCCTTAAGAGGAAAATTATGAAATTGAAGCAGAAGCATAAGTCGCATCCAGATCTACAGGTACTAGCCCAGGTTGTTGTGAATATACAGGGAGATAAATCAAAGACACACTAAGTTTTTGATAAAACAACAGTTTTGGAGGTGGAAGTTTCCTTTTGGCCAAGACAGAACTTTCACCAGCGCAAAGGGCAAATTTACAACCAGTTAGCTGGTGAAAGGCAGAGCTTTCACCAGCTAACCAACGGATCATAAGGTGAATTAGCTGGTGAAAGCACAAAAAGAAATTTTGAAAGCTAAAGCTGGAGCAAGGCAATTTTCAAGTATTTAAAGAGGTTTAAGAGCATCAAATGATTAACCACTTAGTCAAGAAACACTCAGCATCAAATATTCGTGGAGATTTTGAAGACCAAATGCTAAATTGGTCACCTAGAGTTTCGATTATGGTTAATTAAAGGAGTCCAGCTACAGAAGACAGGTGCCTTTACCTTTCCACAACACAACAAAGTCCTAAAGCTGATGAAGTATAGATGGCAAGATTGACATAGAAGACAGTTCGAGTTCTAGGAACTAGTCTTTGTTTATCAATTGCATTTAGTTAGTTTAATTGTCTATTTTTAGAGACAGATCCAAGTTTTCAGGATCTTAAAAACCGATTGTAAAAGGCTATAAATTCTTATCTTTTCTAAGAGATCAAGGTTCAAACTGGGATAATATAATTACAGTCTCCTTTTGCTCTCAATATCAGAAATGTTCATGCATCTTTTTTCTATACTTTATTTCAGTTTATCTTATCTTTTAAAGACTGTTGTCTCTTTATTAAGCTCATAAACTCGAAGTGAAGGATTTATTACTACCTTGTGTTAAGCCCTACACCTAGTTGTATCTGGCAATCAAGATTAGTATTCTTCATCCTCTCCTTTAAAAATATATTGGTCTGATTATTGTTTTCTAAAAGCATTGGTTTATTTGAATGTATGATGAGTTGTCTATTACATTAATCATTGAGTGATCCCATTGTTCCAAGCATACCTACACATTATATTCTTAAGTTACCAAGCATTCTTAGCCTACAACCATAAGGAGTTTCTTGGAGTGATAACAAATCGACGCCATTGCCGGGGGAAACGAAATTTAAGCTCTGCCTTCCCGGGATATGACACAGAGCTGATCTTTGATGATAGACAAAGATTACACATTTTATTGGTTGTAACTATCTATCTGGTGACTCCACAAGTTCATCCTGGCTCCTAAGAGGATCGGTACTAGGGAGAATCCACAAGAATCACCTGTCACACCAGTGCCCAATCCAGAACTAATTCTTAGAAGAGGAAAGACAATTCAAGTTCAAGCTTCAAAATCAGATACAGAAGGTAATTCTCTCTTTAGTTCTGGAAAATCTGCTACAGAAAAATTTGAATTGTTTTCCAAGAGTGCTAATGAAAAAACAACTGTAACTACTGTAGAAGAACAAAGTCCTTTTTATCAACAGGAAAATAGCAATGATGATGAATTGAAAGATTCAAAATTGGTTGAAAAAGCTTTTAAGACTTTAGAAATAAATCATAGTTCTTCCTCTCTTGAGTCTTTCCATTCACAACAGAAACAAGATCATTTAAACATCTATACTAGCCTCCTTGCTATTGAACAGCTTCTTCAAGAGTTGTCTGCTAAAGGTGAAGAAAACTTAGCTGAACAGCTTGCAAATTTTTACAGAGCCTCATATCAGACCTCTTTCCCATTAGAAGATTCACCTCCTTCACAATCTCCTAGTGTTGAAGAGTCAAAGAAGAAACTATCACCTCTCTCACCCCTGATCATTATGGTTGCACCACCTCCTTTGACTAAGATGCAACAAATCCTAGCTGCTAGATATGCACCACTTATATTGCCAAACCTAGTATCAGCTATGCCAACAGGGGACTATCAGAATTATATGTCCAAATTCACAGGCAAGAGAAGGGGAAACACGACAAATTTGATGCTCTCTGGGCAGGTCCTTTCATCATAACAACAATTTAGCAGAACAATACCTTTGTTCTCCAAAATCTTGCAGGTGAGGAAGTAGCAGGTGGTCCTTTCAACGGGTGTTTTCTAAAGACCTATTTTTCATAAGGATTTTCTTAAAGCCTTGTATTACTTGTACATATTCTTTTCAGTTCTGTTTTCTTTGTTTTTATCACTTGAATAACTCCATGCCCAATGGTACTGAGCAAAACAATTTTTCAAATTTTCAAATTGTAATAAAGGCTACTAAGTCTAACTACGTTCTTCGTGACCTCATAGGGAGGTATCCATCCCAATTTGAGCCAAATGTTAGCTCCTAAAATGAATCAGTCACTATGGTTTCATTTTGTAGGTGATAGCATGGTCATCTGTAGTTTTCTCTATTTGTTTCTAATTTCTTCTAGTGTCAAAACTTATGTTTTAAATTCATGCCTTAGAAATAAATTGATCCATAAAGGTCTTTTCTATAAAATTTCATGAAAATACTTTCAACAGCTAACGCGTGTTGCAAGGCTGATGATTAATTGGTGCAAGCGGCGAGTTTCAATGGTTAATGAGTACTTTCCCGTAGACAGTTAGCTGGTGAAAGCATGAAATACGTGTTTTTCCTCCACGATTTCAGAAATCAAAAAGATGACATGCTCGACACACGTCACATAATCATTATGAGGTGCTGGTGAAAGTAAATAATGATGAGGATTCTGTTATGCATGCCTAAATCGGATATCATAATGAATCGTGTTCATGAATGCATGCTTCAACAATGATGGTGTTGGAGATGACGAATTCACATTCATCATCACAGGTAAAGGAGAAGTACTACGCAGTCGGCGACATCAAATGAACACTTCATATTTGGAACACGCATTGTTCACAGGCAATATGTTATGTTTTCATATTTGAATTAGCAACACCGAGAGTTTTTCACCAGTGCCAAAACTTGGCTAAATCAAGAAACTGTCGTGACATTGTTTGCAAATTGTCTGAGGTTCGAGTTAGAGATGGAAAGGAAACGAAGTGGTTTATTACTGAGGAAATAATTGGACAGTCTGTCTTTTTTACAGTCACATCCAGATGTGCAAAAACGTTTCTCAGACGCAGGTTGCATGGGCTATGTTGAAAAGTTACAGAATGGTTGCCACCAAACAACAGCTGAAGTGTTTGCTAAATCGTATGATGGAAACAAAGACAGTGTGGGTTCTTTAGAAATGATAGTTGATGAAGCCACTATTTCCACAGCAACCAGCTTACCTAGATCAGGCCAGAGCTGGTTTAAGACAACAGCAACCAAGAATGTGAATTTTAGAGCATATCTTAAGGCAGAATTCAAAAATGTCACCTGGAAGAAAAGCATGTCAGTTTCTCATATGGAGGACGAATGGAAAGAGCTATTCAAATGCATTCAAATCAATATAACCTCAGAAGGCAGGTATGATAAGCAGATGCTATATCAATTCAATCTCTTAGATCATTTCACAGGGAAAAATCTCCTGAATTTACCTTTCTTTTTTCACAAAATCCTAACCAAAGTATGTAAAAAGATTAGGGATGAACCTCTAAGTATAAAAAACACTCTTTGTCATTTCGGCCTGATCAAATTGATAATCCTAGAAGAACTAAGACAAAGAGGAAGGCCTTGGCAACATTTTATTTTTTGGGAAGGCTTTGAGACCCAAACTCGGCCCATGAATGAGCAGAAGAAAGCTGGGAAAAAGCAATTAACTCCTCAGAGAAGCTCGAGGAGGAGGAGAGCTCTTCCAGGACTACCAGAGGATAGGATTTCTAGCATAAAGTCTCAAAGATCAAAGAAAAAAATAGATTTTGAAACCACTTCAGAGAAGCCTACAGTAAAGAAGACAAATATTCTTAATCTACCATACACAGACTCGGAAACAGAGCCAGAGAAAGAAGATGAAAGTCTAGCTATTAAAATCCCTGAACACTCCATGGAATTTGCACAAGATTGTGAGACTTTTACTCCAACTAATGAAGGTGAAACATGAAAGAGAAAAAAGTCAAAGAAATCACAAAAAATTAAGCAACTAAAGGAAGTGATTGCTCAACATAAGGTTTTGGAAAGAGTAATCAAGGCAAGATACAAATCTATGTCTGACAATTTCATAGAGACAAATGCATCATTTGAGAAGTTGGCTCGTGAGAGTTTCAAAGACAAAAAGAGAAAGAAGAAAATCACCAAAGATTATAACAGTTTATGGTGGTTAGAAAAATGCCTTAAGAGGAAAATTAAGAAATTGAAGAAGAAGCATAAGTCGCATCTAGATCTATAGGTACTAGCCCAGGTTGTTGTGAATATACAGGGAGATAAATCAAAGACACACTAATTTTTTGATAAAACAACAGTTTTGGAGGTGGAATTTTCCTTTTGGCCAAGACAGAACTTTCACCAACGCAAAGGGTAAATTTACAACCAGTTAGCTGGTCAAAGGAAGAGCTTTCACCAGATAACCAACAGATTATAAGGCGAATTAGTTGGTGAAAGCACAAAAAGAAATTTTGAAAGCTAAAGCTGGAGCAAGGCAATTTTCAAGTATTTAAAGAGGTTTAAGAGCATCAATGGATTAACCACTTAGTTAAGAAACACTCAGCATCAGAGATTCGTGGAGATTTTGAAGACCAAATGCTAAATTGGTTACCTGGAGTTTCAATTATGGTTAATTAAAGGAGTCCAGCTATAGAAGACAGGTGCCTTTACCTTTCCATGACACAACAGAGTCCTAAAGATGATGAATTACAGATGGAAAGATTGGCATAGAAGACAGTTCAAGTTCTAGGTACTAGTCTTTGTTTATCAATTGCATTTAGTTAGTTTTATTGTCTATTTTTAGAGACAGATCCAAGTTTTCAAGATCTTAAAAACCGATTGTGAAAGGCTATAAATGCCTATCTTTTCTAAGAGATCAGGTTTCAAACTGGGAATACATTTTGGATATTTTATAGACTCTTATTGGATAATAGAATTACAGTCTCCTTTTACTCTCAATATCAGAAATGTTCATGCATCTTTTTTCTGTACTTTATTTCAGTTTATCTTAGCTTTTAAAGACTGTTATCTCTTTATTAAGCTCATAAACTTGAAGTGAAGGATTTCTTCATACCTTGTGTTAAGCCCTACATCTAGTTGTATCTGGCAATCAAGATTAGTATTCTTCATCCTCTCCTTTAAAAATATATTTGGTCTGATTATTGTTTTCTAAAAGCATGGTTTTATTTGAATGTATGATGAGTTGTCTATTACATTAATCATTGAGTGATCCCATTATTCCAAGCATACCTACACATTATATTCTTAAGTTACCAAGCATTCTTAGCCTACAACCCTAAGGAGTTTCTTGGAGTGATAACAGCAAGAACACAACATGACCTAATACTATCCTATTCTACTCTAAACCTAATAATTTAGACTCCTTCTACATAATAGGGTTTAAGAAAGGATCCATTAATAGGTAATGGTAGTCTCATTCCCTTACGTGTGGAAATATAAAAGGAATAAATTCCAAACTTATTCTCTATCTTGTAAGGACCAATCCATAGACTATCAAAAGTCCTATGCATACCATGCTTCTCTTTCCTCTTGTCCCACATAAGTACAAGGTCACCTTCTTCAAAATCCCTCTATCTTACTTTATGATCAAATGTTCCCTTAATCTTGTATTGATTCCTCACCATTTGATCAAAATCATGTCTTCTAGGTTCATCCAACTATATGAGTTGATCAAATATTCATCGCAATGCCTCCTTATCAGTTGTAAATTGTTTTCCAAACTAAAGGACATGAATTTGGAGGTTGATAGGAAACTTTGCTTCCAATCCATATACTAACACAAACATGGTTTTTCCTGTGGAAGTCTCAGTTGTGGTATGATCCACCCATAGTGCATACTTAATATTATCATCCCAACCCTTCTTATTTTCACCAACAATCTTCTTAATGATATTCATCAAATTCTTGTTGCTAGATTATGCCAGTCCATTCCCTTGGGGATAGTAGCTAGATGAGTGCAACAAAGGAATTTCATACTTTAAAAATAAATTTACCAAGGCCAAAGAGATAAAGTATTTTTCATTATCAGTAATGATCTTAGAAGGAGCACCAAACGTTGATATTATTCTATATTCAAGGAAATTCATCATGACTTCCTCAGTTGTCTTTTTTTTCGGTATGGCTTCTACCCACCTAGTGAAATAGTCTGTAGCAGTAGAGACCCAATGATAAATGTTGATAGATTTATCCTTAAACTCACCAATGAAGTGTAAACCATGTTGTTGAAAGGGTGCCTCAACAACAACTAGTTTCAAAGGCAATGCAGACAATCAGTGTTTCATTGAGAAGAATTGACATGGTTGGAAAGACCTAACAAAACGGTGAGTATCAGTGAACAATGTAGGCCTATAGTAACCTGCTCTCAAAATTTTATATGCGGTGTTATGGGAAACGAAGTGACCACCACAATATCCTAAATGAAGTTCCTTAATCATCATATCCACCTCACCCTTGTTAACACATCTGATGATTACTCCATCTAGGTATTTCCAACCAATACTATCTTGGTTTAAGAAGTACTTCATGGATTTTAATCCTAAAGCTATCCTTATATGATCAACTAAGTGATCAAGACACACTAGATTCTTTAGATAATATACAATATCAAAATACCACTCATCATGTTCTAATTCACTTAAGAAAACATTTACTTGGTCATCTTCTCCCATGTTTATGGACTCTTCATTGATTTCAGTCAACATCTTAGCTAAGCCGTGTCCCTTAATGACTTTAGTAGGTTTAATATCAATTTGATTCTCTTTAATCTTTGATACCCAATTACCTCTAGTTCCTAGGCAATCTTGTTGATTCAATACGTCTTTAACAACGAAATATGACACATAAGCTTTAATCTTTTTATATTGAACATAGCCTCTAAAATGCTTCAATGATTTGGAAAGGGAATATGATTTATTATTGATAATAGTACATTTTAATTCAACATCTCTAAGGGTTTTACTCGTGAAGGAAATAGGTTGTTCATAATCATCTTTTTTTTTTTCCATGAGTACCCCAACAATAGTATCTTCAAAAGAAAAAGAGACAATTATAAAGTATCTAGAATAACAAGGGCTAACAAGGACCAGTGCCATTTTAATTACTTCTTTTACATATTCAAAGGATTTGATACTACTATCATCCCATTTGAACTAGACATATTTCTTTGGTAAGGCATTCATTAGTTTAACTTTCTCAACAAAATTTGGAATAAATCTCCTTATCAAGTTAATCTTTCCAAAAAATGATTGCAAAGATTTATTATTGATTTGGGGGGGGGGATTTCCTTATAGATTCAATCATTGTTGGATCAACACTAATACCATTCTTAGATACAATATGAAGCAATAATTTACCTTTATCAATACCAAAGATTGACTTTTTTGGGTTTAAGGAGATACCATACTTCCTACACCACTCAAAAACATTTATGTCATGTTCAATATGTGCATTCCTTTCCTTATACACAATAGTTAATTCATCATTGTGTGTCTCTATAATCTCCCCTATAAAAACTCTAAAGGAAAATTCAATTTCCCTTTGAAAGGTGGAACCAACATTCATAAGGCCGAAAGGTATCCTCATATATTTGAAAGTTCTCCATGGGGGTGGTGAAGGTAGTTTTGAGTTGATCTTCTTATTTAACCAATACATGGTTGTATCTTGAGAAATCATCTAGCATTGACACAATTCTTGTACTAATAACCCTTTGTAATAAATGTTCCATATTTGGGAGAGGATAATTGTCCTTAAGAGATAGTTGACATGTTTATGTGGATATCAATTTATAAAAAGGGTTACCATAGGCAATTCTTTTCAATATAGATAACTAGAAATCATTTAGAAGTTGGATTATAAGCAACTACCATTCAAGTGCAAGACTTGTCATGAATATGGGAATTTTTCTAAAGATTACAAAAAAAAATCGTGAATCAAGCCATAGCAAACAAGGAAGAAACTAAGCACAAATTAGGTGACTTTAGGAGATAACACTCAAAAAATAGAATCATCCCCTACAACAAATAGGTATGAAGTTATTTCTCAACCACAACTCAGTCCCTTTTCTTACCCCTCAAAGGAATCCATGTATCTTTTGGATCCAATTCCCAAAGAGAATGAAGCACACATTTCAATCATTACCTCCTAATATTTTGTGTAATATCAAGTTGAATCCCTTCTCAATTTAGAAGGTAATATCCCTCAAGAGTAGCAAGAAGCAACATTAATCTCAAACAAAATTTATCCTCAATAAAGTGGTGTGATGAAAAAGAATAAGGCCCAACAATAGTATGAGGAGGAAGAACCAAAGGAGGAATGCTTGCCAAAGAAGCATGGGTGCAAAACATTAAATGAAAAGCATGAGGAGACAACTATTAAAGAAAAAAACTTGGGGATTTAGACAACTATTAAAATCTCCTTAGGAGTTGGTATGAAACTTCAAGAAAAAATAAATCTAGGAACTCAAGTGCCATTAGAAGGTTCAGGGGTGGAAACCTCAAACCCCCATTAGTTAAATAATGATTATTGTCTTCTAGAACTATAGGGGCATGGGAAATAGGCAAAAGGAATAAGCATTGAAGGATATTATTAGATATGAGAAGCCAACCATAGTCCTCATCTAGGATACTACGTTATATGAATTAGAAATGATAAATACAGGTGGGGAACAATGGAAAAACAACATAGGGGTAGCAATAAGAGAAATATGAGCATCAGGTGGAATATGCAGACTATGGAACAATACAATGTTTGAGATTATACACATTCAAATCATGCAACATTGGGTTCTTTCCAACCTCTTGAATTTAACTTCAGGTATGAATTTTCATATTTTCAATGTCCACATCCATGTTCATTAGAGGGGAAAAGAGGAATGTTGGAGTTTGTTGTTGGACTTGAGAGGTTTAGAATATATAAAGAATGCTATTGTCGGTGGGGATTTTAATGCATTTCTCTCATACAAAGAAAATAGGAGAGGTAGTATCATAATGGATCCATTCAAGGAGAGTATGGGAGATCTTATATTTGATTAGGACCTTGTGGAAATAAAACCAAAAAGATGGAAGTATACTTGGACAAACATGAGATTAGGTCTAGGTCATATAGAAACTAGATTGGATTGTTTCCTTATCAACAACAATCTTCTTTTGAGAAATCAACTTATTTATGAAAATTTCATATCCTCCTATTATTCAAATCACAAGCTTATTATGCTTACCTTCCATCAAGTAGAAAGATCTTGGTCCTATCCCCTATAGGTTCAACCTTCTATGGTTTCAAAATCCAGAAGTTGTGGAGATTAATTTTGAGCCTTGGAGCAAACCAATCATGAGATACCCTTCCTATGTTTGGGAAGAAAAATTAAGGGAAACAAAGGTAGCTTTAAAAGAGTGGGCTAAAATATTCTACATTTCTCCAACTCAAGAGAAACCATATCTATAATCCAAACTTAATAATTTGGACTCCAAAATGGAAGAAGGGGAGGTAACTAAGAATGACCTCATGGAAGAAAGAGATTTGTGTATGAAAATACATATACCTAACATAAATGAGGAAGAGGCCTGGAACTTAAAATCATGGAGCCTATGGTTAAAATTGAGTGATACAAATACCTCATTCTTCCATGAGCAAACTAAATTTAGGCTTTAGAAGAATACTGTGAATGAGATATCCCTCAAACATGGAAGACATCTAACTAATTTTGTTGCCATCATGGAAGTAGCCAAAGCTCATTTTGAAGCCTTATATATAGAGGATGAGGATGTTGATTATTTTGGTTGTGCTACAATGTTTGAAAAATTTTCATCGTTACTGTCCAAAGAACAAAATATGGAACTAACTAAAAATATGGGGGAGGATATAGTGAAAGAAATATGGGGTCTTAATCTAGACAAAGACCTAGGTCCAAAGAACTTTACAATTTACTTTTTATGTGCTTATTGGTAGTTGATCAAATTTGACTTGAAAAGGATGCTCAACTACTCGCAATAGAACATTAATCTTGACAGAAGTACCCACTCCTATTTTTTTAGCATTAATCCCTAATGAGGTTAATCCATCTTCGTTTTCAAGATTCTAGTCCATTTCTTTAGGTAATTCCTTTGACAAGATATTGACAGAGATAATAGAATATTTACTAAAACATATTCTCCCTAAACTTATGTTTGTAAATAAATAAGGTTTTTATGTAGAAAGACAAATCATTGATAGTATAATATTGGTTCAAGAGGTGATACATTCCATAAAAAATATAAAGAAAAATGAATGCTTATCAAAATGGATATGGAAAAATGCATATGATTGGGTAAGACATTCGTTGTTATTTGATGTTCTTCATAAATTTGGTTTTATAGAATCTTTCATTCTTTGGGTGAAATATTCCATAGTATCCCTTGGATCATGCCCCTTGTGAATGAGAAGACAATGTATTTCTTCAAGTCTAAAAGAGGGCTAAGGAAGGGATGTCCCCTCTCTTCCCTTCTTTATATAATTATGGTGTATTCTCGGAGTATATGATTAAAGCAGGAAAGAATTAATATAGTAAGAGGTGTCAAGCAAATAAATCACCCCCAATTTGTTGATGATACTTTCCTCTTAGGGGGTGCTTCATTCATCATCATTGCAAGATTTAAGTCTATTATGGATCAAATTTTAAATGCTTATGGGGGTAAAGTAAATAATGATAAAATCCATATTTATGGACGGAATATAAGTGAACTTCTTCTTCAAAACATATCAAGAATTTTAGGTTTCCCATGCTTACCAAATTGATCATCCTTTAAATATTTGGGCATGCCAATCATTCTAGGAAATCTAACATGAAAGATTTGGAAAAATATAGTCGATAAAATCAAGAACATACTACAACAGTGGGGCTCACATTGGTTAAACTTGGTAGGTAGAGTGGTGCTAACCAAATCAGTGTTATCAACCCTTCATATTGTTCAATGTTCAGTATTGTTGGCACCATCAAGTGTCATGCAAAAAGTTGGAAAAGAAATACATAAGTTCCTATGGTAAGGTGGGAAAACCAACACAAAAAAAATCCACCTTATCAATTGGAACACAATGAGAGATCCAAAAGAAAATGTGTTCTTAAAAATCAAACGTTCAATATTAATGAATTTGGAAATGGGAGCTAAGGTCCTTTGGAGATTAATTTTGGAAAAATCGAATGGTGGAAAGAGACTTTCTTCAAAAAGTGTTGATGCAGCTGCACCCGCAGGCACGTCTGCTCACACAGGATCTTCTCTTCCCTTAGCCCAAACAACTGAAAATGTTCCTCTATTTCCCTATCGGGAAATACTAACCCACAAAAATCTCCGCATGATCCCCCTGTCTTTACTTATCGGGGAATAGGAACTCGCGACTTCGCGATTCTAATGGTCGAGTGCTGCACCCTCGAGTCCCCGAGACCCGATACCTTAGTCAACGTTGACTTCCTCCTGTCGGAGCTTTCCTTATCGCAATTTCGCTACTCGCAATATCGAACACCTTCGTTCCCCGACTCCCGATACTCGATGCACCGAAACTCCGACACACCCATGCAAGTTGACTCTTCCACCCTTTACTCCATCGACATTTCAGAATTCGTGAGAACGTGAATCCTAATGCAAATGTCTCGGAACTTCTCGCTGTGAAACCCTGATGACTTATGCCACCTATCTTCCACTAACTCCTGTGGTCCCACACTGCTTGTGTCACTGTCGGGATATCGCGGATCGCGATTCCAAGCTGCCCGGTTCTCTTGTCCTTAGGACCTCCGATGCTCTGAACCCCGACTTCCTTGGATCTTCTAACACATTTCCCAAATGATGGGTGGTCCTAATCTATCAGGATATCGCGTATCGCAATATCGCAATTCCTGATGTAATATTTTGGAGCTTCGACTCACAAAACCCCGATACACGATGCGCGTGTAGATATAACGACCCTCGTGGTCCTGATCAATGGATCCACCTCTCTTGAGCTTGGAACCCTTTGGGAATATGTCGCCTTATCTTCCCTACACCTTTCCAAGATCTAATGGCTTACGGTGATTCGTGAATTCTTCTCGGGGAATTCCGACCGTTTGTTCCTTCCTCCACGAAGACTTGTTCACCTGCTTAAATACTTCAACCACAGCTTCTCTGTGCAATCCTTCGACGAATTCAAGGACCTATCCTTCTTGATATTTCCCACGACTTTCGATTCCTTTAGGAAACTCCCCTGCGCGCACTCCTTGCGGCAACTCTTCAACTTCGTCTAAGGATTGAAGTCTTCGACTCTGCGCATGCCTGCAGCAGCAGTCCTTCAAATATTTAATCAGGTTCACAACCCTGAGTCTTTTACCCAACCTGTGCACTCCTTGCACGGCTCTTGTAACCCAATTCTTCTTTGGGATGAATGAGAACAAAAGCTATCTCTATCTAAACCTTCTGTCAATGCACTCTTTGCGGACAATTCGACTGCACTCCTTGCAGGAATCCTCTAGCTCAATTAGAGAAACAATTGAAACTCATTCCTTCCTTCTCTCAGACTTCAATTAATCATGAAACCATATACACAACATATAAAAGCAAGTGTATAATAGGAAGAAAACATTCATGAGCACATCAGCATAAATACACAGAGAACAACACAAACCATGGATTTGAATCAAAGCTCTTCTGTTAATTCAAATATCTGTACATGGGTGTTCTTTTCACAGCTCTCTGCTTACTCTTGCTCTGATAATGTTACAATGATACAATGAGGGTGTCTATATCCATTTTCCCTCCGCTCCTAAACTGTCTAATCTATGAATTAAAATCCTATCTACCAGCATTAACTATTTTAAATGTCGTCTATCTACTGAAGGACGAGAGTTATACGCTCAAGGTCCATTTACAATATACAAGTGTGCTTCATTAAGTCTTCACATTAATGTTCGCACAACAACTTCAAGGCAATTTCAAAATTCGTGCTAGCTTATCCAACTGTCCACTTTCACGCTGGCTCGCTTGACGAGTTGGTGATGCTCCTGCATCATACTCCCTCGCTTGAAAATTTTCGTGGGCTCCTGTCCATGAGCTCCTGCACGGTCTATCCATGCTTCTGTATCTCCACTTCATTCGCCCAGCTGGCATCTTCCACTGGATAATTCTTCCATTTTACCATATACTCATAGTATTCCTTCCTCCTGGTCTTCTTACCCACTCTCTTATCCAGTATGCACTCCATCTGCGGCTTCTCTGCTACTGGCAATTGTTTCATCCATTGGATCACTGGCTGCTCAATTCCAGTCTTTGCTTCTCCATCCCTATATGGGTATAGATTTGCGATATTGAATATCGGAGATACCTCGATCCCATCGGGTAGTTCAATCTCATTAGCATTCTCCCCGAATTTTCTCAAGACCTTACATGGCCCGATTTTCTTCATTTTCAACTTATTGTATGTTCCCCTTGGGAACCTTTATTTCCTCAAGTGTGCCAGAACTAATTCACCAACCTCAAACTGAAGTTGTCTCTTCCGCTGTTTAGCTCTATGCTTGTATTCGTGACTTGAATCCCACAGTCACTGCTTCACCTGACTATGAAGTTCCTTCATCGCCTCTGCGAATTCTTCTGCACTAGTGCTGCTAGTGGCAGTATGTTCTGAATCCCTCAGTTCAAAAAATCCCCTCAGCTGTGTGCCATACACAATCTGAAATGGACTTCGGCCTGTGCTCTTATTCACTGAATCATTGTATGCGAACTCCGCCTGTGGTAATATGTGGTCCCAACTGTTGTGGTGCTCTGTCACCAAGCTTCTCAGCAAGTCTCCTAGCCTTCTTTTGACCACTTATGTTTGTCCATCCGTATGAGGATGATAAGCAGAACTAAACATCAATTTAGTCCCCAACTTCTTCCACAAAGTCCTCTAGAAATGTCCCACGAACTTTGTATCTCTGTCCAAAACTATACTCTTCGGCAAACCATGAAGTCGAATGACCTCTTTGAAGAACAGATTTGCGATGTGAGTCGCATCGCTGGTTTTCTGGCATGGGATGAAGTGTGCCATCTTAGAGAACCTATCCACTACCACAAATATTGAGTCAACACCTCTTTGCGTCCTTGGCAATCCCAATACAAAATCCATGCTTATCGCCTCCCATGGCCTCTCTGGTATGGGCAATGGTTGATAAAATCCTACATTCTGCTTCCTTCCTTTTGAATGCTGGCAAATTCTGCATCTATCCATAAACCGCTTGACTTCTAACCGCATCCCTGGCCAAAAGTATGACTCGCTCAGCTTCGCAAATGTTTTATCATGGCCAAAATGTCCTACCAACCCTCCGCTGTGCTTCTCCTTTAACAAGTTCATCCTCATGGAGAAATTCAAAATGCACAGTTGATTGTCTCTGAACAACAATCCCTCCTGGATCATATAGTCTATCCAAGGGCTTCTATCTCTGAGAACTGGATTCTCAATTGCCTCATACGCTTCTGCAAAATCTGCATCACCTGCGTACATGTCTTTGAGATCATCAAAACCTAAGGTCTTGACTCGAAACTCCTGCAACAGCAAACATTTTCTGCTCAAAGCATCAGCCACTTTGTTAGCAGTGCCCGAAATGTGTTTAATCACAAAGGTGAAATTCTACATATACTCTACCCATTTTACATGTCTCTGATTCAACTTCTCCTGTTGAGTCACAAACTGTAATGCATGATTGTCACTATACAAAACAAATTCTTTTAGGATCAAGTAATGCCTCCACTTCTTCAGTGCATGTATGATAGCATAAAATTCCTTATCATATGTGGAGTATTTCAACTTCGCCTCATTCAGCTTCTCGCTGAAGTATGCAATCGGTCTGTCCTCCTGACTCAAGACCGCTTCTATTGCAAACCCACTTGCATTGCATTTCACCTTAAATGTCTTCAGGAAATCCAGCAACACCAAGATTGGTTGTTCCATGATCTTCCGCTTCAACAGATTGAAGCTCTTCTCAGCCTCTGTTGTCCAGTGAAAAGATTTATGCCACTTATTCACTGTATCCATCATCGCTACGCTAATCCCACTAAAATTCCTGATGAACTTCTGGTAGAAACTAGCCAATCCATGAAAACTCCTCATCTCAAAAATATTTCTCGGTGATGGCCAATTTTTAATTACTTCCACCTTATCCAGATCCATTCTCAACTCATTTGCCGAAATAAAAAAACCCAGGTAAATGAGCTCAGTCTTCATAAATGAAGATTTCTTCATGTTAATCAACAGCTTCTCCTGTTGTATCTTCTTCATCATAATAGCCAAATGTTTTATATGTTCAGCCTCTGTCTTGCTAAAAATTAATATGTCATCTAGATACACAATGACAAACTTCCCGATGAATTCCCTCAGGACTTCATTCATCAACCTCATAAAGGTACTTGGTGCATTTGTCAAGCCAAACGACATGACTAGCCATTCATACAAACCCTCATTTGTTTTGAACATTGTTTTCCACTCATCACCTTCTCTCATGCGAATCTGGTGATATCCACTCTTCAGATCAATCTTTGAAAAAAAAATTGCTCCACTTAAGGAATCCATTAAATCGTCCATCCACGGAAATGGAAACCTATACCTGATGGTTATCTTGTTGATTGCCCTTGAGTCGATACACATCCTCCAGCCTCTGTCTTTCTTTGGACTAAGCACTGTTGGAACAGCACATGGACTCAAGATTTCTCTAACCAAACCTTTGTCCAACAGCTCCTAGACCTGCTTCTTGACCTCTTCATTTTCTTGCGGCGTCAACCTATACGCGACTTTATTTGGCAAACTAGCTCCTGGTATGAGGTCTATATGATGACTCACACTCCTCATCGGTGACAACGAATGAGGTAATTCGTTCACCACGATATCAGCGAACTCTTTCAGTAGTTCCTGAATCTCTTTTGGTAGATCATCCACTCTTGTGCTGGTCAGAACAATTCTCGGCTTCCTGACCACAAAGAATTGTGGATCTTCTTTCTTCTTCACCTCCGTAAGAAGCTCCTTCCCACTCATGAGAAGTATTGTGTTGCTTACCTCTGGCTTCACCTCCTTATCCTTTATCGAAAGCAACATATGGGTTCTCCCATTCTTCTCCAGGGTGTATGTGTTCATTCTCCCATCATGAATCACATTTATGTCATGTTTCCATGGTCTACCTAGCAATAGATGACAAACATCCATAGGAATGACATCACATAAGATCTTATCATTATATCCTCCTATTTTGAATTCAACCAAGCATTGTTTAGTAACAGTTACCTGGTGTCCCTTCTGTAGCCATGAAACTCTGTATGGACTTGGGTGATCAGTTGTCTCTAGCTCCAGTTTTTCCACCATCTCGGTTGAAACGAGATTATTGGTGCTACCTCTGTCCACGATAACCTTGCATACCCTATCCTTGGTCTTGCAAGTTGTTCTGAAAAGTCTAGTCCTTTGAGATGAATCCTCCACCTCCTTCTCGGGTGTTAAGAGAACTTTACGCATCATCAGTGACCTTCCACCTTCAACATCCTCTGCCTCAACATCCTGCCTCTGTGCCTTGGTGATATGAGTCTCTCCAATGTCCTTCTTTTTCTCTGGAAACTCAAATGACTTGTGACCATTCTTCCCACATGTGAAGCATGTGATTACTCCACCTCTTCCTCTTCCTCTACCTCTGGTACAAGGAAAAGTGTTTGTGTTAGCATAATGTCCCTTCTATTCATTATGTTGTCCTCGTTGTTCAACATATGGCCCTCGCTATGAGGTCCCACCTCTTTCAACTTTACCCTGAAGTCTCTTCCATTCCTCCTTGGGCTTCTGGTACTTATCTTGGGCAACTGACTTGCCTTTGGGATGAATTCTACCTAGCCCTCTCTGACCTTGCTTACGGCTCAGCTTCTCTTCAGCTTTCAAATCCATATAATAAGCATCCTCCACAGTTTTGATGGTTACCATGCTCATCTCATCCTGGATATTGTATCTCAGGCCATTCATATACCTGGCAACCTTTTCATCATCGCTCTCCCGATGACCTGCCCTGATGTTCAGTCGAT
>JASDQU010013600.1:92272-103879 GCA_032191745.1 Picea mariana | reverse complement strand
GAGATATTGACAATTTTTTTGGTTGAGGAATGTTGAAATTACATGAGGAAAGGGTATTGGATATGGAAGTGTTGTAAGCCCATAAACAAGACCAATGCCTATTGCTGCAAGAGGCAAATGTTTTTAGCAAAATATCATGTCTAGAAGTTTTATTTTTCATATATAAAACAGTTTGGGGAATTATGATTTGATAATTACTGATGAATTGTTTTGGCTGAATGTAAATTGAATAAATTGTAGGTAGAATGCTCTTGGATATGGTAGGGATGTAATCCCATAAGGAAGACTGATATCTACAACTGTAGAGCCAACCTTTATGAGTTTAAATCTCATGCTTGGAAAATTTTGTTTTCCTGTATAAAACATATTTGACATTTATGATTTAAAATGGTTATAATGATATCTCATGATGACTATATGTGTATAGTACAGATGAGATGTTGGATATGGAAGTTGGAAAGCATGGAAAAGGCTATTGTTGGGACATGAGGACCCTGTGGTAAGACATGATCTCCCTAGAATATGTTGTATTGTGGTGACACACGCCGGAGAGTTGCCTCAGTTATAAGACTCGATAAAGTCTCTATAAATATTCTTATGCAAGAAAGCCTTGGTCAGGCAAGATGGATTGCCCGAGGGACTGTATAACAGAGAAGGGGATGCCTGATATTAGGCCTGGAAGGTGAGTGACCACAAGAAAGATGATACTTTAATAGCTCTTCATTGGGGTCATGTACACAATGGGTATGTCAAAGGAAAATAGTGAGCCAAGTTAACGAGACAACCATATGGATGCAGATCTGTGAAACACACAGATAAGTATTGTACTGGATTATGAAAATTTACTCTTAGATTATGAGCAAAAATGAAAATTTTATGCACAAATTATGAATTGATATGCTTGTTGATTTGAAATGTTGTAGGAAAACAATGAATGATGAAGATCTAGAAAAGTACTAGACTATGAGAGAAAAGAAGGTGATGTTGGAGCAACTGAATGACAAGGGAAAAAAATGAAGAAATTCCAATGGACTTGCTGCAACTAGAGTTCTAGAAGCCACAACTCTGAAACTTTTTGGCCAAGTGCACTGAAGCCCTCGAGAGAAGTGAAACATCCCGAGGGATTGCATGGTAGAGAAAGGGGTTCGTTTCTTTGGGTTGTGCAGGGATGAGAGGGAAGGAGATATTGTTGGTTGAAACTGCTACCAGAAATATAAATTATGAAGATCATTATACATGTTTTGGGTCGAAATCCCTATGTATACATGTTTAATTTTAGTCCAGAGTGCCTATGTATATAAGATTGGGCTGGATTGCCTATGTGGATTATGGCCAGAGGTCCTGGATTTGTAATGTTAATAACATTGGAATGTTGTTGTACACTGAGGGAAATGAAAAAATAAGGGGAAGAGGATGTAACATCCCAGTTATAACCCTTATGAACTATAATGTATTATGTAAATATGACTTAGGTTGGTGAGCCAGTAAAGTTGAAAAGGGTCCAGAGCACCTAGGAAATGTAATAATTCATATACATTAATAAAATACACCACTGGCTGCAAGACTGACAAGGACAAAATATATAAGGGTATATGATTCCACGAGAGAGGGGGCTTGAGGGGATAAGTCTTTTTATTATTATTTTATTTTACCCATAATTGATTTTATGGAGAAAAGGGGTTACATGAGCTTCTTGGGAGGGAGGCCATGTGGATCTTGTATTCATGTGATTTAAACATCCCTTTGCGGTTGTTTTGGGTCTTCTTCATCTTCTTCCCCTGGTTCATTTTGTTCCCTTGTTCTTCTTTCCTCTTCAATCATTGTTGCTAGTTCGTATGCTCTTGGGCTGAGCATGGAAATGAATGATAGGAAGAGGAGAGACATTGATGAATGGTTGTAATAATTATTGATCATTCCAGGAGGGAATGGATGCCTGTGTGCATGATCTTGATGGCAGTTATGATAGAACTATCCACAACTACAAGTCATGAGATTCCCAGTAGGGAGATTCTTTACGAGAAGAACTAGAACCTCGGAAGGAGATGGACAACCTAAGGGACTGTGTGGCAGAGAAGGGGGTCCATTCTCTTGGGGTTGTGTGGACTAGGTAGAAGAGAGCTGGTGTACATGGATTGATGTGAGTGCTAAAATTCATGTGATAGCTTGAGTGCCGAGAGGCCTGCTAGTTATGAGACTAATGACAGTTCATATTGAACTGTCCATGACTGAGAACCCTTGGAGATTCATCAAGAATATTTCCTAACCAGTAGTAATCGAGGCCTAGAGAGAAATGAGACAACCTGAGGGACTGCATGGAAGAAAAGGGTGTCTGTTTCTTTGGGTGGTGCAGGCGGGGAAAGATGGGTGGAAATGCGGGTTTTGGTGTGCGGTTGGGAAATCTGAGAGCTAGTTAGCCAATTGTTCTGTGTTTTATATTTGGCCTAGGACCCGTCCTTGTGGATTCATAGCCATGGATCAGGGGTGACCTGTTGTTGAGAGTAAATGAACTACCGTGTCTATGGTTGGGTGGAACATCCTTGGTTTTCAACTAGTTCATGAATTTTTCCTTGAAAGATAAGTTCTCTCTGTTTTTTCTATATAATGTTATTCTATTATGTATTTAATTATCTCTGAGATATGAATTTTTAATGTGCACGTATGATGATTATTTGTTGTGTATGGCACGTTGCTTACTTCTTTATGTTGTAGCCTGGAGCTTGTATTATGAATGTGGTGTGCATGCTTCTAACATTTTTGAGAAGTCCTTTGTTTTCAAGATAAGATCAGAGAACTAAGTCCTTGGACTGTAGCGTGCCTCGCCTGCGGGTGGCTGGGTGTGTTGCAGCCAGATATACAGGCATAGTCTATCCTATGGGTGGCTGGGTATGTTACATAACTTCATTGTAAAATTGATCCCCCACTTTTCTTTATAAAAGTGGGTCACTTCATAAAGCAACTTACACCACCACGTGGTCCTTTGGTTACCGTTTATGCCTTTCTTAGGAAGGGAATAACTCTCACATCCAGAGTCTGTTTTCAGTGCCATTTTTTTAAAAAAATTCTAAATTTCGATATCTTTCCATCCTGATCATCATTTTCAGTTTTCAAATCCAAATTATCTCCATATTTAATATGGATTCTACAAGTAATCTCTTGCTTACCAACACCAACTTCTTCCAATGGAAATCCCATATGGAGGATTTATTAAGAAGTAAAGGCTTGTACCAGATTACCTTGGGAAAGGAAACATTACCCATTGATGTTGATAATAAAGTCAAATGGGATGATAGGAATGACGAAGCACATGGATTAATCGGAATTTCCATCTCTCATGATTTAAGGTTCCACCTTCAATCAATTAATCAACCCAAAGAAGCTTGGGACAAGATTGAATCTGTGTTTGGTAAAAACAATATTATTCATGCACAACAATTAGAAAATCGAGTACTGAATTTAAGTCCAAATGATTTTTCTTGCATTGAAGACTATCTATCTATGTTTAAAACGCTCATAAATTTCTGTGAAGAATGTAAGATAAAGATACAAGAATATCAGTGCATCTATCTTATTCTTTCTAAGCTAGGTAGTGCATATTCTATGTTTGTATCTACCTTTTATGCCATGTTAGAGGCTCTAGGGATAGATTATAAAAAACCCAGTCTTGAGAACTTTGTGATGCTTTGATTAGAGAGCAAGATAAGGTTGTACAACTTGGAGTGATCATCACTGTAGGTGCCTCCAACAAAGACTTAGTTATCCATCAGAAGGATAAACCCAAGAATCCCAAGAAGCAACATCCTCACCAAAACAAAAAGCAATATAAGGGTCCCAAACCCACTCAGACAACTTCTGCTCCTAATGGTGACAAAGGAGTAAAATATAAAAGTAATAAGACTGACAAACATTGCAACTTTTGTAATAAAGATGGTGTTATCACCGGAATTTCATCCGCAAATGGTTACAGGAATCCAACATCTTCAAAACACTCATTAGTTCACTCATGGACAAAAAATTTATCTCCAAAAGGTCCAAAACTATACAACTAACAATAAAATCAACATGTGCTAAAAATACACAAGGCGCACGTGCACGTGCGAAAGTCAGATAACATCGAAAAAGCGCACATGTGCCCTATGCACGACTGTGGATGAAAAAAGATGCACACACCTTAAAATGGTGCATTTATGATATTGGTCGGCCTTCCACCCACTTCTGGTTCAGCTTCCAAGTCGATTTGACATCCAAATATCGGTTGAATCCAACTGGGGGGCTGGTCAAAGACCTAAAGGGCCCCTTATTCACACAAAGAACTAGTTGCATAATAACTCAAAGATATGCTATAAAAGGAAGCCATGGGTGTACTATATTTTCAATGAATTCATTTGTATTGTTATGCTACTAATATTCTCTTGGAAGATCCTATTTCCTTATCAAGAGCATGCTATAACCATTTCATTTAGCCATTCATATCACCTCTATATTGAATGTTCTTTGTATTCTCCTTACCATTTCATTTTAGTTTCTTACTTGTAATAAGAGCTCAATATTTGGGGGTCCAAGAGCCCTCCCTTGGAGGAAGAGGGGACCCAAAGTCTCTCTTTCTCTTTGGTGTTTTCTTTCCACTAATACAATCCTTTCCATTGGTGGCATGAGTCTTGCTTAGTTCTTGTTCTAATGTCCTTATGCACTCTAGTTTAATTTATTTTATTGTTCTTAGTTTAATTCTTTGCTTATCCTTTATGATTTATACTTATAACTCTTTCCTCTACTGATGTGTTGCCTAGCTAGCGCAACTGGGCTTGTAAGCACCCTTATTTTGCTCATTTAGGTGACAAAAGAGGTGCAATAGATTGGTGACTCCGTTGGGTAAAGGTATCAGTTTACTTCCCCATTTGGGTTATTTTAGCTCTTCTTTTTGTTTCTTTAACTTGCAGGGACCATAACCGGCCCATGTCGACCTGCAAAAAGCCAAGTTTCAAAGTTGAGTAGAGAGAATTGCATCTGAAATTTTCTTCACGACCATGTAACAGACAATGCATGCATGTTTTAATCCACATGCACATCTTCAGTGAATGTGCACCAAAACCACAGTATTTCTAAGCACCTTCTATGCACCTGCGCCCATAAGTCACTTTCAGTTCACGCATTGGTGCTCACAACGCCTCTGTCTATTTTGAAACCTGCGCACCTGTGCATAAAAACACACATTGTAAGATTTTTGTGATCTATGGAAGGCCCATAGCCTTCTTAAAATTGATTCCATGCACATTGTAATCTACACCACACTTACATTCCCTCTCCATATAAAGGGATTAGTCAAAACATGGCACTTAGGGGGTAAAAATCATTATTTTTCCTCTTTTGCTTTCATATTTCCACATGTATGACTTGATTTGATTAAAGTTTAAGTTGGAATCATTCTACATCACATATAAAAATTGCATTGGGACCAGAAAACGATCTTGAGAATCAGAAAGAGATTGAGGAAAAGATTCATCTCCCTTAAAAATACCAAATCTTTAGGAGAGGACAACAACCCCCTCAGGAATCCTCTTAGTTTATTTTTCAAACAAATCTTAAGATTGTAACGGGCCCATACATTCCCACATGCTATAAAGATAGGATAGTGATTGAAGTTTACTTTCTTAAATTAAAACACTAGGGAAGTTTAAAGGTTTTGTAATGGGCCCATACATGCCCACATATGCACAATCTAGGATAGTTTCAAATATTTCTTAGATTAAATCACATTAGGGAGTTAAAGGAATAGTAATGGCCCACATGTCCAAATGCTAGTTTCCTAGGGAATTTTAAATTCTACAAGGTTGTACCAATGACATTTAGTTAATTAGGTAATCAAGACTTGAAAGGACCAAGCGAAGTCCACATGCAGCAAGGTGACACCTAATTTATTAAAAAATATTGGCACACTTTCACATGTTCACACTCAAAAGTCACTACTCACTCACATAGTTTTCATCTCGAAATGTGGAGGTTGATTTAAGTTTCCTCCAAAGAGATTTTGAAACACCCCAACCTTTTCTCGACGAAATTATCCACTCCCACTTAATTTCAATGAGATTGGCTCACACCCCCAATCTCTCAAACAATCACATCTAAATGTTTTTTAAAAACTCACTAAGTTTTCCTCCACAGGAGGTGCCAAAAGAATTTTTTTAGTCTAGGTAGGATTTCGGGGATAGGCATCCAAATAACTCCCCATTATCTGGTTCAAACATCTTCAAACAATATAAGTTCTCAAATAAGGAACTTTAAATCCTCCAAGTCAAGTGTTCCTAACATCATAAGGTTGGGATATACCCATGAAGGGTCAAAGGACGAGGTCTAGTTGTTCTTTGTGTCCCCCCTTGAGGCACCCACCTCTTGGACGTGATCTAGCCCGTGACCCATTTCTTAGGCCGAAAATCTAAATGTCACACTTTGACCGAGGTACCTAGTAACCAAATTTTAGGACATCTACCTAGGTGGGAATTGTGGGCTGCAATTGCACCTTTATCATATTTTGTGTGGCTATTGAGAAATATCTCCAGCTCTTTTGGGATATGCACCCTCTACCCCTCATTATAACTAATTACTTCATCCTTCACTAGTTCCTCTTTCGCTGGCTTCAGACCCCATTGTCGAGTGCTATTGGAAGGTCCAGTGTTGTTCGAGAGGAAGGACGTTATGTATTTTAGGACACGAGCATTTGTTTGCTTTGTTCTCCCACGCAGACAAAATCCACCTACCCACATGTATGCTTCTTTATCAATTAATTTATGTATGTTGTTCTTGTGATTACATACGATTATGAGATATGTTGTGAAGGTCCAAGTTATACAAAGTCTCTTGCTCATTAATTGATCTCATCACCATTTGCACACATCCACTTTGCTAGTCAGACATCATAGGGTACCCATAGAATCCTCGTCATTCCAGATTCTTTCTAAATCTCCCTCCCATTCTAGGGGGAGTTCCTAGTCTTTCCAACTCATCGACCATACTTTCCCACACCCCTATGAGTGATACTATGTTGCGATCAGATTTTCTTGGTTCCAATTTTCTTGGTTCCACTTCCCAAGGTCAAACATCCCCCCACTCTCCTTTACATAGAAGCAGGGGGCCAACTTCTTCTCAAGGGTGAAGTACAAACCCACCTAGTCCCCATTAAGGGTCAAGTACGCAAAAAAATCACACCATGGATGGAACTAATCCTCCACCACCACCTTAGATGCCATACTTGGCTTCCCTAAACATATTGGATCTGACTAAACTCACCAATGATCCTATATTGCATGACCACACATGGCCTACAATGCCTACCAAACTGCCTTCAGACATCCCCAATCTTGAAGGAAAAGTGGGAGATGATCTTGCCAACAATATCATGACCTTCCACTTATGGTGCTATTCAAACAACATCACGGATGATTCCATCCAATTGAGGCTATTTCAATGTACACTCACTAGCCCATCAGCTAAGTGGTATGTAGAAGAAAAATCTGGGTCCCATGTAACCTTTGAATCCTTGGCCAAATCATTCTTGACCTTCTTTCAACTACCAATTTGTCATGACAATGGCCTCGAACTACTCTCAGAATTTAAACAAACCTTTGCCATTCACATCGCTGACCACATTCACGAATGGTGTCATCAACGTAATCTCTGCAAATATGAAGCTACTTCACAACAATGTCTCAATTGGTTCCTCAAATCACTTGTTTCCCTCCTTACCAAAGATGTGGTTGCCACCTTCCCCCAGTCTGAATAAGAATCCATTAGAAAGGACCAACAGTTTGAACTCATTTACTCACAGTCAGGGTACTTGTATATGGTACTACCTGATGTCTCAAGACCTGTGCCATTTGGCCAAAACAAACCTGGATGTCTCACTCAACAGATGGATTGATTGGTACTACTACACACCACAATTCACATCTCTAACAACCACCGATGTATGGAACACCTCAATATCCACCAGCATATGGTGGAACCCCTTATTATAATCCTCCCTCTTATCCACAACCATACCCCTTGACCTTTCCTCCACCCACCAATGGACCACTGCCAACACACACAATACACCCCATGGCCCAACCTAGTTCCGGTACCCCCTATACCTCTGCTTACACCCTAAGCACTAGTGAAAGTGTCATGCCTTCCTATGCATCCTACAGATCATTATCACAGAAGAACTTGTACTTTCCATTCCCTGGTCCCCCCCAACCCATTCCTTCACCACAAGGACACCCACATGCTGGGGTTAATTTTGTTCAACCCTCTCTTGTTCAACAATATCAAAATTTTGAACAACTGAATATGGCTAATACATCCCATCATTCGAGCATTACCATAAAGAAAGGAAAAAATCGACACAATAATAATATCATACCAGGAGGAAACTAGAACCAACCCCAACAGAAGAAACCTGTAAGGGGTAACCAGAACTAGGGGAGCCATAACCCCCAAGGGGGAAATAACAAAAAACGCCAAGGGGAAAATTTCAATTCAAGGCTAGGAATGACCAGGCCCACATCAAGTGAAGGAAGAAAATTAAGAAGGTACTTGTGTTGTTCCATTCCATGTCAACAACAATGAATCCATTCACTGGGAACAAATTGATGACTCCAGTAAAATAGGGTTTATGGTTTACATGATGAATTGATGATGGACATACCTACATCGTTGGTATGATTAGGCATAGTCACGCATAGATCCTCTTGGTTTTGAGAATAGTACATTCTCTACTAAACAGGGGAAACCACATGAAGGTGGAAGCTCTAATTATGCATGCCCCCCCTGCACATCACTCTCGATTTCCCCATATTCCCTAATTTGAAATTCTAAAGAACATGTATCATATACTATATTATAAAAAATAAAGATCATATAAAAGATATAAACACATACCTCTTCTTTTCAACAATTAAATATCAGTTATCTTCCTCTTCATCCAACTCAACATATTTATCAGGATCTGGTTCACAATTGATATTGGTGAAAATCTCATTCATATCAACATCATTTTCGTTAATATAGTTATCGATATCGTCAATCAGCGTTGTCTCCTACATTTGGGTGATCAAATTCTTCAACTTATTCGTTTGACACATCAAATACATGAGCCACCTAATCATAATCTGCATAATCACAATCTTCTTCCTCGTTATTATCTTCATCCTCGGTTATATGATTATACTTTACTAGTATTCCTCTTGAATCATATCTAACAATGTATCACCAACCTGCTTTACCAGGTACCTCTGAGTAAAATACTTTCTCACATTGACTTGGGAGAATATAAGGCTCTGTACCTGGTTCAAATTTCCTTGTATTAACCATGGTAAATCCATTATCATGATCAATAACAAATCTTTTAGGATCACGTTCATGCATCTGTATACTGTACCATTTAACCTCAAACAAAACTATTTTAAAGGAATTAAAATCACACTCAAATATATCCTCCAAATTCCCATAGTACCTATTCTCAGTTTCTTTTGGATTCTTGTCACTTCTAGAGGAAATGTTGGTGACCTTAAAAACTGTAGTTATCCTATAATATGAAGTTTTTATCTTATCATCCAACATTTTGATACAAAATTTATGACCATTACACCACATGGCCTTCAGATGTTTCAACTGCAACATGGACAACCAGTAAAAAAGACATTGCCAATTAATAAACCTCATATAGGAGTTAGTAAATATATATTTCAAAAATTAAACAAACCAAATACATTGAAAAATTGGGAAAAAACTAGGAAAATGTGGGTAAAAGTTTTTACTTGAATGTTTATCCTTTAAACTAAAGGCTAAATCAACATCCCTTGATGTAAGATCAGGAAGTTGATCTCGATGACGATGCACTATTTTAATCATCTTACTCACCCCTGCCCATGATAACCTACCGAAGTATTCTTCAGTATATTCTATCCAATGCTCCATCCAATAAAGGTTGTTTGCAATGTATAAATGTAAAGCATCCCACTCTGGAGAAACTATATGATAGAATAACAATTTAATATCATTAATTAGCTATTGTTAATAAAGGAATATTTTAATAAATTTGTAATATATTAAATCTACGTCAACATCAAATAATTACTTTTCACAGTCCTCATGTTACCTTTCCCCAATAGGACCTCCCCTTCAAATTTGTTGATGGAGTCAAGATGCAAAATGTGAGGCATATTCATATTTTCTGCTAATTTAGGTAGATATTGACTAATATACATCGTGCATTGATATACCATATATCCCTCAACCATAGAACCCTATGGACATGCTCTTTATCTAACAAAATCCTTCAGTGACTTCAACTACCTCTCCACCATCCACATCGACCTTGTGTGTACTGGTCCACATAATTCAATTTCCTCAACTGGGTGTGTGACGTAGTGTTATTGTGCATTGAAAAATTATGGAGGTAGATACTATTGCATTTGACACATTAGCCGGGGAATTTCTCTCTTCTAATACCCTATATCTTCTTTATGGATTTCTTTTGATGATAGCCACCTACAAATGTCGATGCAATAAAATAATATCAAGGCATACATAAATTTTCATATAAAACATAATATGTCAATAAGATCCGCTACAAATCACATAAGAAGTACATTTTCCTTATAAAACAATACTTACCTCGTGTATTTTCCAAGTACATAAATAACTTTTTTAATGTTGTTGTCAAAGTCATCTGGGAGAGACAAAGGTAGAACATACTGTAACAAAAAACAAATAATTATTATTTGTATCCAAAAAATGTGTACCAATAAGAAAATATATTATAACCTACTAATTACCTTAACGAATGTATGCCAGTCATGTGTTTTAACCCCACCAAAATCACCTTTTTCGTTAAGATATTTTGTATGTTCGACGAAAACCCTGTCAGAAACCTAGTTTTTCGAATGACCTCTTTTACCATATGGATATGTTTCTCCATAAATAACCAAGGAAGACTAGTATTATTTTCACTACCATCACCATTAGAATTAGTAATAACACTTTGCAATGTGTGATTATCTTCCTAGATGTCAGAACAAATCTTTCCAATTCTCTCTTTGTCAGTCCTTCCATAAAATATTTTCCATAACAATTATGTTATGTTCTCCCTGATATGCATTTTATCAAACATATGAACTATTTTTAGGTGCTTGTAGTATGGAAATATACTGAATTGCATCGGGTAACTTTTCATGCCTCGTGGAAACCCATTCATGCCTTAACGACATTCATGAAACATCAACAAATTGAAATTAACACTAATTAATCAGACAAAATGAAATTAATACCAATAAAATTAACCAAAGATTTATATAATATGTCATACATAAATAATTTGTGTACCTTGACGATTTCTAATATATTCCAACTTCCATAGGCAAGGTGTCATTCTTCGTGGTTTTTTTCTATTTTCTTCTTTACCATTGAATTTTAATTTGTCTATAGTTCGATAACTATGGTTCTTAGGAAGAACATGTCTATACTCATCAAACACTTCCTTTCCTAAACTCCTTGAATGACGATATTTTATCCTCGGACCACAAACTAGGCATGCAAATTTACCCTTTATTTGAAGACCTACAAGATATATGAATT
>JASDQU010013600.1:49322-92172 GCA_032191745.1 Picea mariana | reverse complement strand
TATGTTCTTTGCATGGAAATCCATAAATGGTGCTATACTTTGGCACTTGAACAACCGTTGGAAACGTGGAATTATCAGAATATAACAAAGAACTTTCTGAGGCACCTTATTTAACACCTTATCAGTTCGATATCTACTTATTTGACATTGTGGGCACTCATTTTGTAATTCATATTGTCCATAATATATGATATGATCATTAGGACACGCATCAATAGCCTGATAGTCCATTCCAATTTCTTTCATAATCATGAATATTTCTCGATATGCGTGTGGAAAAATATTTGACGTTGGTAATAGAAATTCACCTGACAATCTACAAAATTATAAACAATGAGTCAATGTAAACAATATTAATCATCAATATCACATCCAATATACTAATTTACGAATTAGAAAACAATAGTAATATAGGAAAAAAATGAACCTTTTAAGTATTTGTGAACATGTAGGCATAAATAATTAACAAATTAAATACCTTAGTATCTGTTTGAGGCATGTGTTTGATAAACCATTCAAAACCTTCAAGTTCACCAAAAACAATATAGTAGACAAAATATTTTTTGTTGAGCCTTCATAAACAGGTTGACGTGACTTCTCGACTAGAGGATCAACATCATGACTATCATCCTAGTTGTCCTCATCCATTGGAGAAAATGTGTCTTGGATGAATATATGTATCTCATCTTCTTGATTTGAATCGCTAATGTTATATCCATCCATATCATCATTAATAACTTGATCAACACCTTGAATATTTTGATCTCGAAGCTCATCACCCTGTAAAGGAGTATTTCTGATAGTACTTGGAAAATAACTCTCTGGAGGTCGACATTTTGGGGGCATCGTCTATATATTTAAAAACGACATACATAAGTTAGTGTTTATAGAAAATATAAAAATCTGGATAATAACTATTACTAAAATTCATGACATGATGATTATTACAGAGAATACATTAAATATTGAATCCTCTTACCAAGGGACAGTATTCATAACCCCCTTCGGTGTGCCCCTTCTCCCTACAATGTATTTCAGTTGTTTTTATTAAAATTCTTTTTCTTTGCAAGCCTATGTAATCATAGCAAGGGAAATAACATTTTCCATCGCCTCTCGCCTCTAATGTCGCTCTTAACCGAGCAAGCTTCCTGTCATTTTCGTTCATAGTGACAAATCCTTGTCCTGACAAGTAATTGTCTTACCTACACAATACCAAACAGTAAGTTATCATTTTTTTATATTTTATCTACTCCTTCATGATATTTTAGTTACTCCTTTCGATTATGATATGTTTATTTACAGTTACCTACAATCCTCACAGTTATTTCTTCTAAGACATTTTGACATGATTTTTTTTATTATCGATTAAATATTAAGATCGATATGATTCAATTTCTACTTTAGAGTAGTGTGTATTGAATCACCATGGAAAATAATTACACACCATTTAACGAAAGTGGTCAAAATTTCTCAAACTTGAATCACTCGACACCAAACACTAGCCTCTAAGTTGTTTTGTAGACAACTTACAATACTTCTTCAAAAAATATTTTTCTTGACATTTCACATGAATTTACAAGGAATATACTAACTAGATCCAAAAACCAAAGACATGAAATATGGTACTACACATATAATATATTATCAAGGAAAAAACAAGCTACATGAAATTTCGACATTTGAACAAAAATTTACAACTTAAATGAGTACATCAATAAAGAAAACATACTAACCTTGCAAGTTCAAAATCCGAGCTATGTAGATTGAGAATTGGATTTATTCAACTTGTGGGTGATGGAAAAAATAAACTTCTCGAACAAAAGACAAGAACAGTCTTGCAACTATAGCAATTCTGTCACGAAGTCTCTTAAAGTCAGGTATATATAGATCAACTAGTCAACTAGAAGTTAGAATATGCTTTTTGATATAGGTAAAATTATTGTGGAAATAGCGACGAACTTTCATGATGAATGCGAAAAAAATATTGACCAAGTTAAAAAACCTATTTGTGGCTATATTGACGAACTTTGGTGGCAATACTGAAAAAAATCCCGCCCTATTTAAAAAAAAAACATGAAAATAATGGAAATGTGGAACATTTTCATGGAATAATCCGCACATATGTAGTAGTGAGGTGATACACGGTACTAAAGTTAAGCTGGGTTCCCAAGGCCTCTTGGAAACTAGTCCAAAATTGGCATGTAAACATTGATCCTCGATCAGATATGATCCTCTTAGGAATGCTATGCAATCTCACAATCCCACTAATGAAAACTCTAGCTATGTCTAATGTCTGATACATCGTACACACATGAATAAAATATGCACTCTTTGTTAGAGTGTCAACTACCAGAAAAATCAAGTCATGCCTCCTTATCGTCAACAAAAATCCCACAATAAATTCCATCGAAAAGACCTCCCATTTCGATTTTGGAATAGTGTGTGGCTGTATAAATCCTACTGAATGTCTATGTTCATCCTTAACTTGCTAAGATTATAGAAATCTCACCACGTATTTGACCATGCCTTCCTTCATTCCCTTCCATAAGAATAAGGGTTTAAGGTCTGCCCTCATCTTCGTGACTCCTGTATAAGCTATGTAAATTGCTCTATGAGATCTGTTTAAGATCAATCTTCTCAACTCGTTTTAAGCAGTATGCAAATTTGGTTATCATATCTCATTAATTCTTTGTTTTCCATAGTAAAACCTTCAAATTTTGGTACCAACATGGTGTCTTGTACAATATTTTCCTTAACCTATTTATACCAGTCATCGTCATGTTGTATGCTTAGAATATTTTCATGAATATTTGTCTGAAGAGGCATCACCAAAAATATGCGTGGTCTCTGACTAAACACATCTGCCACTTTTTTCAATGTTCCTTTGATGTAGGTAATCTCAAAATCCTACTCACTATTCTGCTTTGAACAACGCCTTTGTCGCGCGTTCAAGTCACTTTGTGTAAAAATGTGGTGCAAACTATAGTGGTATTTTTTCAGTTCAAATTGTTTTCCAATCAGGTAGTGTCTCCAAAATATTAGGGAATACACAATGGATAATAACTCCAAATTGTGTGTCATGTAGTTCTCCTCATGCTTTCTTAACCTCCTTGAGATGTAAGCGATAACTCAAATGTCTTTCATCAAAACTCCACCTAAGCCTTCCTTGGATGAGTCTATGCATACCAAGAAGTCCTCATCCATGTAAGGGAATTTTAGTATCAGTGTTGTCATCAACATCTCCTTGAGCCTTAGGAATGCTTCCGCGCATTTCTTGGTCCATACAAACTTCTTTTTTTTCTTCTTCAATTTCGTAATCGGATTTGCTATCTTCGAAAAACCTTCGACGAACCCTTGATAATATCCAACTAAACCCATGAAGATACATACTTCTGGTATGCTCGTCATTGCAGGACATTCCATAATATCCTTTACCTTTGCTAGATCCACAAAAATAACTTCACCATAGATAACATGCCCTAAATAATGAATCCTCAATTCATAAAAAGAGCATTTCGACAGTTTTGTGTATAATTTGTTCTCTCATAAACACTTTGGTACCAAGTGAAATTTTTTTTCATGTTCTTCTGTCATTCGAGAATATATCAAAATGTCATCAATGAATACTTGAACCAACTTGTCAAAGTATTCACAGAACGCCCCATTCATCAATCTCATGAATACCCCTTGGGCGTTTTTCAGTTCAAACAGTAAAATGGTGAACTCGTAATGTCTGAACCTCGTCTTGAATTTGGTCTTAGGAATTTCTTCCTCTTTTATTTGTAACTAGTGATATCCTAATCTCAAGTCGATCTTTGAAAACACCATATCACTTTTTATTTTTTCAAAAAAATATTCTATTCTTGGCAATAGATATTATTTCTTAATCGTTTCCTTTTTCAATTGATGGTAGTCAATGCAGAGTCTCCACCCATCTTTCTTTTGTATGAAAATAGCAGGCACACCCCAAGGTGACACACTTCAATGTATAAGTCCTAGGTCCAACAACTCTTTCAACTACATTTTCAACTCTTGTAACTCATAGGTTGACATCCTATAAGGTGTCCCTGTTATCGATTCAGTTCCAGGTTTTAAGTCAATGGTAAATTCGATCTCTCTTTCAGGTGGAAAACTTGGTAACTCTTCTAGGAAAACATCTGCAAACTCTTGTACTACCGGAAGGTTTTCTAATCCTTCTGCCATGCTCTTGTCATTCAACACTAGGATTACATATAGCTTGCATCCCTTGCACATGCTCTTCTGTAATTGTAAGGAAGAGATGAACCTTAGGGAAATTCCTTGGTTTCTTCCTATAATCACTCATTTTTTCCCCTCGTCATCACTCAAACTCAACCATTTTTTCTTATAGTTGAGTAATGCATCATGCGATTCCAACAATTCCATACCGATCATGACATCATAAGATCCTAATATCATGACATATAGGTTGGCATTCATTACAAAATATCCTAGGTTGAGACTCTAGTCTGTAACCTTTTCTCCAACCTTCTTCATGTCTCCTGAATCCATTTCCACATAGATAAAGTCCTCTTGTTTGACTACCTTTAACTTAATTATTTTTAGCTCTGCACTAGAAATAAAGCTCTCTGTAGCACTGGGATCTATAAAAATACTAAGGGTATGGTTAGCAATGGTACTTGACATCTCGAGCATGGTAGAATGGTGCTCGACTTCCCTATTATTCATCACTGCATGAATCTGGTGGTCATTTCACAAATATCCTATTGTATTATGTCTGGATGACCCGGTTGCTCTAGAACTCTCAACCAGACAATCATGCTGGTAATGTGGCTCTCCAAATGTCCAAGATCTAGTCTTTGGTCCAGTACCCTTGGTCCTCAAAGAAGAATTTGATGGCCCACCATCCTAGAACCTTGGTCTATTATGTTGAATAGGCTTGAATTGTTGATGTTGTGGACAATGTTGTTGCTGGTGTTGTGGTCCTCTATAGGGATTCCACTGTTGAGGCATTGGTCATCGTGTTGTCATGAATTTGGATCCTTTTGGAGTATCTCGATATCTCAATGGATTTCTAGCTGGGGTCTAATTCTATTTCGCACCAGATGTTGCCTAGCTTGTCGGTCTCACAGGAGTCCTTCTCTAGCCCCCACTGATCAACTCTTCCTTAGCTATGAGGGCCTTTTGGATAGCATTGTGCAACATATGAGGCATTAGGATCCTTACTTTCACATGAATTCTGACGTTAAGGCCAAACAAAAAATTTTGTACCTTGAGCTTCTCGGTGTTCATATGTGGAGCATACCTAAGAAGCTCCATGAAACATGCCTCATACTCGGGCACCATATGACTGTCCTATGATAAGGTGTTGAACTCATTGAGATGGTGCTCAATGAATTCCTCAGACAAATTCCTCTCCTGGAACCTCTCCTCGAACATTTCCCATGACATGTCTTTGATGGCCATTTTTAGTTGTGGCAGGAGCATCTTCCACCATAGAAGAGCGCTTCCCTTCAGCTGAAATACCACCATATGAAATTTCATGTTGGAGGTGTATTCATGAAGTGTGAAGAACATCTCCATGCTATCCAACCATTCCTCATGATGCAGGAGCATCTCTCCACATCATCAGTGCACCAACATTCCAGGACATCAACGCGCATTTTAGGAGAAAGGGAGGCATTGAACTTCTCACAATTTTAAATATGAAATCAGATCCCATGGGGATTTGCGTTGTAAGTATTTTAATTCCAGGGCATGCCTTTGTACAGGTAGTGGTTGAGGTTTCCTTAAATGGTTTCCTGTAGCAATCCCATGACGTAATCAGGCCTAGGTTTCCATTTATGTAATTTAGCTGTAGGAGTAGGTGTCACTCTGAGATAGAGATGGCACAGAGGCAGTGATGAGGATAAGCTCGAGAGAGACCTCTTTTGTAATTAGGAAGGATAGAGAGAGATATCAGAGGTAGAGAGGCCTGTGGAGGTATTAGAAGTTCTAAGAGAGAGAGATTGAGAGAACTGAGACTTTATGCAGTCCAGTCTTTGTAAACATTTGTATAGACATATAGATTAATAGAAAAGTCATTTTTCCTGCATACTGTGTGTTCATGTGTTTATGTTTTCATGAATTAATGTTGTATATATATGATATAATTCATTTATAGTAGTAATATAGATGCCTCTATCTTTATTTGAGTTTGTTTCATCATCTAGGTTCTTTAGGCGGTGCAAGGTGTGGACAACAGAATAGTTGAGGTTTCGTAGCCAGCACAAGGTGTGCCCATATGAACTTTATGGAGTCAGAAGAGAACGTTCTAGGAGGGCACACCAGAGTGGTCACAAACTCAAGGGAGAAGCCTCAAGGTTGTTGAATACCTTGTAGGTAAGACTATGCAGAGGAAGGCACGTGGAGATAGAACTATTGAAGGTTTTGTAGAAGCTCTACCAGGTGGGCATCAAGCAAGTGCAAGGAGTGCACAAGGATAACTCTTGTTTGAGTTCTAATAAACAGGGGGGTGTCTGCAGAGAATACACCTACAAATTTGCTGAAGACTATGTAAACTCAACAAAGTGTGCTTGGGTGGGAAGTAGCCAAGAGGACACTTTCATGTCTTCGAGGGATAGAAGAGACAAAGGCCTTTAGAGGTCCAAGCAGTTAAAGTGCAAGAAGTGCGCACAAAGTGAACTTGTTTCAAGTTAAGAAGATGAGGAGGAACAATGCCTTTGCACACAGAGTTCCAGTAGAGAGGAGAAGATTGAGAAACCTCTTGAGGTTTCAGAGTTGATAAAGCTCAGGAGGGACAACATTTCAAGAATACATGCGAGACTAGCATTGCAGGGCTTGCAGGAGATAAATCAGAGGTTGAACCTTCGAAGGTTTGAAATATTCCAAGCCAGGAAGAAATTTTAATCCTAGGTGGAGAAGCATCGGAAACCATTCGATCAATTGCATAGGAGGAGGTCTAGACCCTGAGAACCACATTCAAACAATAGAAAGGGAAGCAAACACTGGAGGAATAGATATGAACTGATAGATCTGGGAGCTTGAATCAACATCTTTTGATATCGAGACAAGGTGCACGCATTCTAATATTTGTCCGTTCATGAAATCAGAAGTCAAGGATTTGAAGGACAAGGGAGGATATTGCACTCCATACCCCTGATACGCAAAATCCCAGATTCACGTGGAGGACCATCCAGCTGTCTATTGCGGAGGATAGGTAGTGAAGATCTGGAAGCCGTCGGGGTTTCAGAACTTAGGTGTATAAGGGTGGAGAATAATGAAGGCTCGTGATCAGCGAAAATGTGAAATCATTATGGACCATTAGATCCGAGGTGACACGTGGTAGAGATCCACATCCATAAGGAATTTGGACACCAGGAGAATGAAGGAGAAGACCGGAGAAAAATTACGAAAGGAAAATCGTCAATTTAATCAAGACCGTCCATCGAAGAGGAAGTGGGGTGAGTGGTATATGTATCATTGACTCACCATTAGAAGGAGTCAAAGGGCAAAGATTCAAGAACTCACGAGGCCCAAAACAACGAAAGGATCTAGACCGTCCGATCATAGGAGGATCTGGACTATCAATCCGCAATAGAGGATTTCAGAATTTCAGAATTCAAGATTCCAAGGGGGAAGGGTTGGAGTTGCATCACAACTTTGCGAATCATGAAGTCCCGACATGCTTAGGGAAAGGGCCCCAGGTTATGGAAAGGGGGTGCATGGTCAATGGGTAAGGCGGGAGCTTATCGCCCATTACCCCTTTTCAGGGTTTCGGGGATCGAAGTACTCAGAAGCAGTGGTAACCAGAATCGCGAAGTCACGAGTTCCAAAATCATTTGTTGAGTTGAGGTTATGGTCATGCCCGAGACCATATGAATGAAATTTAAGGGAGGAGATAGAGCCCGTTAAGCCCTAGTTCATGTTTTGGAATTTGAAGGAGTTAAGGGGACTTGCAACAGATTTAATGAAATGTGAAATAATAACACAATTGTGATTTTCAAGTGAGGAGAGCACAGGACCATCAGATCTGGCCCTAGGGAGAGGCCCCGCATCGGATTTCATGGTTTCATGGATGTATAATTTTGGGTTTGTATCATGCCAACACTCTTGAAATCCCAATTCATGAAATACTTTTAGGTGTGGATTATGGTCATAGTGTCATGGTCATGTGGAGGAGGGAGCTTACGCTGGTTGCTTGTTTGCACAGGCTGATCCTATAAAAAAAAGGACCTGTGGATTTGTTCAAGGGTTCTAGCAGGGAACAAAAGGAGCTGCTTCATCTCATCAGTGGAAGAACGATCCTTGACCAGGAGGTCAACGGACCCTGCTGAAGCAGAGGTAGGGGTTCTGCATCACCTTGGTAGATTCACCATCTATGGCACCCAAGAACTCAAGAAACTTGACCTTCTCGAGTTCTCAATGAGTACTACCAGTACCAGTTGGGGTGTGTCATGGACCCTCAAGGGGTATAGGCAACCTAGCCTCATTTCTATCTAGACGACTAATAAATGCCTCTGACATCCTCTAAAAGGAACTTATCAACCCAACCACATCCCCCACAACAATATGCTTCTGTCCAATGACTTTTTCTTCTCTTTGGGGGTTAGACCCCTCTTGCGTGGATGGTACTTAATGTGTCATGCCTCCTCCCCTAGAACCACGTCGTCTACCTCCATGTCATCCTCTAACCATGATTACCTACATGGAAAAATTCAATTATATTAGCGATATATTATTAATCAAGTATTTAATACAGTGGAAGGATTAATGATCCCAGGTCACGAGGTTGAACCTCTCTTTGATACCATATGTAGAAAGCCCTCCATTATGACTATGAAAGTGAAGCATAGAAGGTAAAAAAAAAAATTACAATGGGAAATTAACGTCAATAATATAAATCATTGCAACAAAAATCAATGACATCATAATTAAAAGAATTACAAGAATATCATCGTGATAATAGATTAACGTCACAATCGACACATCAACATATTTAGTAATGACATATATTTAATGACCATCAAGAATGGTGATGCAAGATCAACTCATCAAGATCAACTGAAATCATAAATACTTATAATCGCTCAACTCATCACATAAATATAGTCGTCAATGAACATAGCGATAAAATGAGACAACATAACGATAAAACGAATATCATAAAGATAACATAAATATGGCGTAAATATACTACCTGCCCAACCTACACTACAAGGTCAGGACCTACGAACACATAAGCAACACTCAATCCCAGGTTCCAATTCATTTTAACCATTTAAGGTCTTAGGGTTGGCGACTGTTCTGAGGAATAAGGAGGTGTCTACATCCCACTAACACAATCAAATCCTAAATAACTATACTAAATCAATAACATCAATGAAAACCAATGATGCAATAGTTTTCTAATAACCATTCACACATTACAAAAAGTCTAAGGCACAAGAGGATTTAATTACTAAGTTAATCATTCAATGACATAAGTTAAGGCGAAAGTAATAAACTTTATTTATTTTCAAGGTGCAAAAGTATAAATCTATTTGTTCAAGGTGCAACAATTTACTACAAACATACATCATTATCATTGCCACAAATTCCACCAAGAAACATTCCAACATAAATCACAATTAACTAGATTATCAATTTTCCAGATACAACATAATGTTCTATCACACTTAAAATCTTCAATGATAAAGGAGGTGTATGAAAAAGATAGTATCACATACCAAATAAAGAATTGAGTGCATAAGCAATTCTAACTCGATTATAATAACTATTCATTTTCATATTAAGGATATCTTCTAGGAGTGTGTAAGGAGAAGCAAATGTACAATTCCATTCAGAGCCCCCAAAGAAGATCAATACAATATCAATTCCACTTTCTCATTTTGTATCCATTTAAAATAAAAAATAACATAAATCATTTAATAGAATCTATCAAGAATTCAAGAACTTGTGCATCCGGTCAAAGGGTTGGAAGAGGGCCAAAGGTTCTTTAACCTTGTCCAGGGAATCAAAATAAGCTAAAAAATGAAAGTTCTCGAAATTGCTTGAAAATGGACACGTGTGTAGACCTCATCCTCTCTATCCCAACACAACTTGAATGGGTTCAAATGCATGTCACATGTGATAGATATAGAATTCTATCCTCCTTGCCAAACAGGAAAAAAATGTTGACTATACAGTCCATATAGGATGACATGGCAGGGTCATACTATTGACGTGGCAGACCATACTAACACATGGAAGTTTCATACTACTGACATGGTAGGATCATACTTCTAACTGGGAAGACCATACTAACATGTGGCAGTTTCATACTGCTAATGTGGCAGGGTCATAATCTTGACTAGGAAGACCGTACTTACATGTGATAGTTTTGTACTGCTGATGTGGCAGGGTCTTACTACTGACTGGGCAGACTATACTGACATGTGGTAGTCCCATACTGCTGATGTGGAAAGGTCATATTGTTTACATGGAAACGTTGTACTGCTGAGTAGGTAGATTGTACTGACACATGATAGTCTCATACTGATGATGTGGTAGGGTCATGTCGTTGATTGGGCAAACCATACTAACACATGGTCGTTTCATACTGCTGACATGGCAAGCTCGTACTGCTGACTGGGTAGACCGTTATGACACATGGAAGTCTTGTACTATTGATGTGGTAGGGTTGTGGTTTTGATTGGGTAGACAGTACTAACAAGTGGTCGTGTCGTACAAGTGATGTGGCAGGGTTGTACTGAGTCATGGCTAGTGTTGACATGGCAGGTACCTGGAAGGGGTGCGTATCCAGCTTCGACATGTTTCAGGGTGTGGGAAAAAATTGTGGTGCCACATAGCCCAGTCATGGGGTGCCACGTGGCACCCTACTCCAAGTTTATAATTTTTGGGACTCCACAGGTCTTGAACCCATGACCTCTTGGCATGGGAGAGACTTGGCACAGGAAGGGCTACTAGCTTGCTTGACACTTGGTTCTTAACCTAACACATTTTCAAAACTACTTAAGTTGCTTCAGGTGAGTTTTGGGCAGAGTTTGGGCTGGGGCTTGGACCTATTCCTTGTTCTTATGAAACCCCATATGACCATAGCATGGAGGCTCCAAGTGACTAGCTCCTCCAAGTGACTAACTCCCGGGTGCTACACTTTGTAGTTGACACATGGCCACATCGGCTAGGCAACCACTACCTTCGTCGGTTGGGGTGCTAAGTCCCCTATCCATTTAATAAATTTATAAAAGATTCGGAATGTGTTCGAAGCTAGGTTTTTGGGCACAAGAACACCCGTGAGCTAGGTTAGTCATGCACAGGTGTGTTTTGGCGAGCAAAGATAGCAAGAAATTGGGAAAAACTTTCAAGGAGGGATTTCGACTCAGTTTTTGGCCAAACCAGATGCAGGAAAATCCCAACTAGGGGTTTTTGGATGTTCTAGAGTCAATGGAGCCATCTAAATTGGATTCTAATCCTTGTAAGGCACCTATTTTGACACTTGGATTGTTCAGGAAAAGGGCCCAAAGAAAACTGAATTGGGATATGCATCCCATGTGAGGGGTGAACTACTTTATCAAATTTGTTGTCTTAAGGGTTGTTGATGGTTGTTATGACTCCTTAAGAAGATTATAAATAAGTAAATACTCATTAAAAATAAACAATTTTAACTTGGTCCTTTTACTCAAGCATATACCATTCCTACTTGCAAACATTATACACACAAGTTCCTTCAATATCAGATCAAGATGTCAATTAAATATACCAACTATTGTTCTAGAAATTCATTAAAATATTCATCAATATCTAAATCCATATACAAAAATTTAACTAATTACAAATGCAAATTAGAACATAAGTATCGTAACCGACAGATGGACTTGTTGATGTTCTTTGGCAGCTAACGATCCTCCTTTATTTGTCTTTTTAATCGTTGATACCTCATCGGTACCTCCCAGCGAACGCTAGGGGTACACTTATTCCCCCTTATCCCCCTGAGTCGCAAAGGGGCCATGCACACAAGCCATAGAATAATCTATCTCCTATCTTTCCTTGCAATATCAAGCTACCACTCTCTCTCAAGTTGGGTATCCCAACTCTCACAAGTAAAACCATTCAAACAAATTTCAGCAGCATAACTTTATCAATAAATAGTGTGATCCATTTTTACCCTTTACCCATTACTTTATAGGAGTTTTTATTCATGAAACATTCCTCTTTCACGTTTAATTCACTTTTAATTAATTAATTTAGAATTATTTCCCCTGTACACTTGTCCCCCTCTCCAAACGTTGCACAACAAAATTCCATAATTTAATTAATTAAATGTCAATTTCCCACACCCCACCTAAAAGCTCTCCTCAAATCACTCCTATTTGTCCCTTTATTCCCTCTATTTCAATTTTAATGACTGAAGCTTTTATAAAACTTAGTTGTGTTTAATTTAAGAAAGTTATTTAGTTGGACTAGGCTAGATACCTTTCTATGCTTCCACATTCTTTTTACATTGATTTCCTTTCTTATATTAGTTTCCAATTTGGCATTCTTTTGCACACAATTATTTAATTAAATATTTAGATACAAATTTTTAGTCTTTCAATTCCTAACTTGATTTTTCTTCATCTTGCACCATCTATTAAATTTATAATTTAGTTTTAGTCTTCTTACTCACTTTAGGCTTAGGTTCAAATTTTTAATCTAAGATCAGAAATGTTTTATAATATTCTATAATTAATAAAAATTTATCCATTTAATAATTATTTTAAGTCCGACTATGTCAAAAAAAAATTGTTTTCTAGCCACCTAAATTCATTGACTCGCCTTTATTAAAAATCTTGGTGTATCCTTCAAGACACACTCTATGCTCCAAGGGTGTCACTCGCCTTTATTCAAGCTAAATGTATCCGACATTCCCTTCTAAATGCACTACGTGCTCCAAGGGTGCCACTCGCATTTGACTGGTTTTGGTAGTTTTCCAACCCTTGGAGTCAATACTCCATTAGGAGACCTTGTGAGAGACTAAGGGCCTCTAAGGAATAAGGACCTTTCCTTATTGCGTACCCCTTAGAACCTTTGTGAGAAACTTCCTCAGTGTCCCCTCATGACATCACAGATCTCTCAAGATAGGTAATTGTTAACCTACAATTTGAGCCACGATGAGAGTGCTATTAGGTTGTGGCAGTGTTGCTGCCACACCTCTCCCTTAATATCTGTTTGTTGTGCATGGCCCTTTTACTCCTTATGTGAGTCTTATTAGTAGGCACTCGTCAACCTGCAACCATTAATGGAACCTGTCAATGATCCATAAACCACATCATAATAGCCCCAATCATATGTTACACACGCATAAGTGAAATATCCAAACCAACACAATCCACTCCCTGACTCGATCCAGAGTTCAAGGAGGTCCATTGATGCCATCGACATCCTCAATCTATAAAGTGTCCTGTACACTCAGGAGAAACCCATCAATAGCATATGTCTATACATAGATATCAAAGAACATAACATCATAATCCAACAATATCATCATTAGAATCCATAAGTGAAACAAACAACCATATACTAAACCGAATCACTTGCACACAAATGTCCTCAAAGAACAAGTCAATAATGTGTGCTCGCAAATGCGAGATGTTACATCCTTGACAATAATCCAACCCTAGAAAACTTGGATATAAATTTCTTCCATGGAAGACAAAGATGGAAAACAAAGATTGAAATTCATTATTATTATTAATGATTTTGTTTTCATATTTAATAACTTAAATGTAATTAAATAAATTTAATTAATTATAATTCTTAAATAATAAAAACTATTAATATAACTATTATAAATTAATGGAGAATTATTATAACTTTATCATTACAATAAATGAAAAATACAATATTTCATACGAGTAATTATTCAAATTGAATTTTTCATTCATTAACCAAATCCGATATTTGCGTACATTTTAATACAAAATCAAAAAAATGTATTACATAGAATACTTTTTAAGAGAAGATTCAACTAATAATTACATACATTTTTAATACAAGATTCATAAAGTTAGTAAGAGAGTAAAAAATTGTGGAACCATTTCATCAAAAGTGTATAGATCAAAATTTATTATTATTGTTTTTACTTAATATTTTAAATTTAATCAAACATGTAGGCTTTAGTTTGGATATTGTGCTTAGGCCTATGGTCATGTAACCCTATTTCATATGCCTTAGGGTAATTTATGGGGGGCTCCCACTTGCCAAATTCTCTTTGTTTCTTTGGATCAATGCTTGAACCTGTCGCTTTTTTTGGCAGTAGTGTTCCACGTGGATATGGAGTCCTCATCAGACGAGCTCCTCACTTACAAACCCAAACCTAATAAATATATGGCCTTTATTTATTAGGATGCGTTCATGAAAAATAATCTCTCATCTAAGGCTCTCTCATCTCCTCAATCCTCTTAACACGTGAACAATCATGGAGATGAGAGTCAAGGATTGTCATGCTCCTCAACATGTTCACTTTGATTTATTTCTTCCCTGAGCCATTTTTCCCATATTGATACTTTGTACCCTCTCCCCGCCCTCAACTCCTCTCCCTTATGATCGACTCAACTTCCCTCTTCCCCGAGCTCCTCTTTTGGTAATTATAATTCAAAATAATATCTTCTTGGCCCCACACCCTTCAAAAAGAAGTGTATTCGTGAGAAGATTGGGTTTATTCAAATGTTTGTGGGTAAAGAACTACAGGTGGAGGATGTTGATCATTTTCATGGTTTTACATTGGTTGGAATATTGTATGGAAAGTCAACCAAAGAAGCATCATTATCTCGATGGATCAAAGAGACATGGAAGCAATTGATGGGTTACTTTTCATCCTTCCATTTGTTGATTCAAGGATGAATGATTTTTGTTTTACAAAGCATGAAGGACTACAACTCTATGATTTCCATACATTGGAACTAGGGGCCATCAGGTTTGTCACTTCGTCTATGGGATCCATGTTTTGATATCTCCCACGAGTTACCTCAAACGTGAAATTTTGGGCCATTATCCCTGACTTGCCTATTTGTTTTTGGTTAGAAAAGGCCTTTGAAGCCATAGGGAATAAAATTTGTTTCTTCTATGGACTGGATCCAAACTGAGATAAAAAAGTTGAATGGAGGTGGGGCTGGTTTTAGGTGGAAGTATATATATCAGATGGGTTCTTCAACACCATTGATTTGGATTGTGAAGATAGAATCTGGCATCAAAAACTGGACTACTGGTGTTTTATATTCAAATGTTTCTCTTGTCACGAGGTTGGCCATCTACAGGCTCACTACAAGTGGTTTCCATCCTCTTTAGGATTCTAGGAAAGAAAATTTGGGTAAAGAAGATGAGGAAATATATGATGGAGGAGTCCCCTCCAAGGATACTGAGGAGGCAAAGGGTCAGATCTCAAGTTTGCTAGAGGATCTAATTCAACCTCAACTAGGTCTTGTACCCTCTCCTTGTAACAACCCTTCTAATTCTATTCATGGTTTGGGCTCCCTTGTTAATGTTGTTTCTCTTTCTTTGGATAATTCTTTGTTTGTCTCCTCCCCCCCATCACCCCCGACCCTTGTTCATTTTGTACCCCCATCTTAATCTTTCCATGTTGATATTCCCCTTCCTTATCCCTCTCCCACTCCTTCAAATATAGCAAAGATTTGTCCATTCTCTACTTGTGCTTTCCCTATTTCTTGGGTTTGGTCTAATGTGGTTCTTGTGGGTAAGTTCTAGATTTCAACAAGTGAATATCCCCCTCTCCCACCTTCTATAGACACCCTCACCCCTTCCCCTTTCCCTTCTTCTCCTCCCTCTAGTATCCACCCACCCCCTCATCATCCCCCTCCTTCCTCTAAGGTTTATTCACTTCACTCTCGATCCTGTGAAAAGGAGGCTTCCTTGTCCTTTGATGGTATATCCCTAGACCCAATCCATCCAAACCCTATGGGAAGGAAATATCATTTACTCAAATATCAGTGACATGTGATTCAGGATATGAGAAAAGGAAAGCAATCTACCATCTCTATGGTTTGTAGAGCAAGGAATTCCCCCCAAAACCCTCCTTATGAAGATCCTCTCCTTCACCACTCATGGGGTAGGAGGCACCCAAAAGAATTTATCCCTCAAAAGGATTATATATATCCATAATATTGCTATTCTATTGATTTAAGAAACTATGTCCAATAGTGTTAGAGCCAAAGCATCATTTGATCCCTAGGTAAATGGGTAGTCATTTTGTGTAGTGGACGTGGTATGTCAATATAGTTGTTTTTTGATGGGATTGATACCATGATACAAGGATACTTATTCTTCTACTTCCTCTTCAACCATTTCTGTCTCTATGGAATGTAAAGATATTGGTCTCTCTTTGAAAGTGGTGAACTTGTATGGTCCTTACATGGATATGATCCCCTTTTTCAAAAATTTGATGGAGTCTAGTTTACTTAGAGACCCTAATAAAATTATAGGTGGATACCTTAACTTCACAATCTCCCTTTAGGAAATTTTTGGGTCCACTGTGAGGCCTAACCTCTAGGGGGGATTAGGTATTTCTTGGATATGTATCACCTAGTCAACATCGAACCAACCAAACTAGCTCCCACCTGGAGGAATTATCAGACTAACGATGATGCCATTGCAAAATGTTTGGATAGGTTCTTAGTGTTCAAAAAAATGTTGGGGGGTTTCCTTTTATGGAAGTCTTGGTTGTCATAAGGATTTGTATTTGATCATAGGACTATTCTACTCTCTTTTATCACAAGAGGTGAATCCCTACTCACTCCTATTTAATCTTATTTGGATGGCAGAAGAATATTATCGTAGGATGATTTCTAAGACTTATAAACAACTCTCTCTATCATATTATATTTCATTCATGGCCTATTTTCCCATAACATTTCCAACATAAATAAGGTTTCTAAGGATTGGTTAAAAGGATTCAAGGAAAAGTCATTGGTGAAGCTCAAATAGGTTGAGGCCTCCATCTCTAATCTCTTCTCAATAATGGATGAAGGACACATCATGGATACCCAACTTGTCCAATTCTGAGAGGGTAAAGTTTCCCATAATGAGATCCTATATAAGAAAGAAAAAACATGGAGGCTTAAAAGTAGATCCCTTTGGCTATCTGTGGGGGATAGTAACATGAAGATTTTCCATTAGTATGCCAATTTCGTAAAAAACCTTAATTATATTTGGGAGATTCGAGCTTCCAATGGTTCTTTGGTCAGTTATTTTCAATATTAATCAGAGGCAAGTGTTGACTACTTCCAATATCTATTCCAAGAACCCATGGGTTTTCCCTTTCAATAAATCCTCTAAATGGTCTCTAAATTCCCCTCGATATTTTTTTAGGAGATGAAACAAGCCCTTTGCGAAGAGGTCACTGAATATGAGGTTAAATAATACTTATTCTCTATGACAAAGGGAAATATCCTAAGACCAGATGGCCTCTCCATAGAATTTTGTGTTGGATTCTATGTTCACATCAAAGGGGATCTTCTCAAGCTCATGAAGTAGTCTCAATCCTCAGGTAAATTCCTAGGAACCTTTAACTCTACATTTATATCCCTCATCCCCAAAAATAAATATGATGTCTCTTTTGGACACTTTAGGCACATCCCTTGTTGTAATGTCATTTACAAGTTGATTTCCAAAGTAATATCCAGGAGGCTCAAGCCAATTCTCAGTGACATTATATATGAAGAGAAATTTGGATTCCTTAGTCATCAATAGATCCATGATGTCATGGTAATAACCCAAGAGGTCATCCATTAAACTAAAAAATTGAATCATCCTTCAATCATTTTAATGCTTGACTTGTATAAAGCATATGATCGGCTAAGACGAACCTTTTTTAGGCCAGTCATTATCAAGATGGGTATAAATATTCCTATGGTCAATTGGATCCTTCGTTTTCTTCAGTCTACTTCATTTTTGGTGCTAATTAATGGATCCCCCCATAAATTATTTTGAGCATATATCGGGTTAAGGAAAGGATTCCCCTTATCCCTTTTCCTTTTCCTTATCATTGTGTAGTTTTTAAGAAAATTCATCTCGGAAGCTAGAAACAATGGATATATTCATGGTCTAAAGGTATCCCTTCAAGAAACCATCTCTCACCTTATATTTATGGATGATGTTCTATGTTGTGTTAGGGGGGACCCCTTGGATATCAACACCCTTAACAATGTGCTTGATCCATGTTGCAAGGTGAATCCATGATCATTAATCATGAGCATTCCTACCTTTTCTTCATCTCTATCCTGGATAATTTCGTTAATTATATTAGGGCTCTTTCTTCGTTCTAGTTGAAGGAAATGGATGCATAGAATTTAAATACCTATGGTTTCACTTAAAACCCAACTTCTATAAGTTTTATGATTGGTCTTGGTGACTAAACAAGGTGGACCAATTCCCTTTTGTGTGGTTATTTTTTATTTGATCATGGAGTGGCCACCTAGTCATCCTCAAACTGGTCACTGGAAGCATTAATGTTTATTGGGCATCCATCTCCTATATTCCAAAGGGTATTCTCAATAAAATCCATAAACTCAATATTCATTTTTTGGTCAATATTACACCGATCTACTGGTATACTCTTTGTAAAATGGAAAAAAAATTCCTCCATGAAAGACGTTGGAGGATGGGGTCTAAAGAATAGCATTTATTTCACCTAGTCGTTGGCTTCTCGTAGTTTGTTGAGATTATCAATGTGAAATTCTTTATGGATCCATGTTATGAGTTATAAATACCTTAATGGTATCTCAATTGAATATTGGTTCAATAGGCCATCTAAGTCTCCCAAAGGATCTATTGTCTAGAAATCATTGGTGTTGGATTTCCCATTAATTGGCCCTTGGATAGTTTGGAAAGTAGGAAATGGTCATTTAGTTCAGATTGCTGAGGATCCCTAGTTGGGGGTTGGAAATAACTTCAATGTTTCTCCCCAATTAATTTAAGCCTTACATTCTCATACTTTACTCTTTCTCTCCAGTCTTGTATCTTAGGTCCTCCAAGTCAAAGGTAGGGCTGGATGGAAATTGGATGAGGATCTTGGCCTTCCAGAGGAACTAATAGTTGAATGTGTTTAGTTTTAATGATTGCTAGGCTCAATAATGAGGTTTATTTTATTTATAATGTACTTGAACCATAAACAAATGAAACAACACCATACACAAGTGCTGCAATAACCAATATCAGAAGAAGAATAACCATGCACAATAACACAAGAAGTATATTGGGAAAACCATTCTCAAACAAGGGAAAAACCCATCAATCCTTTGTTATATTCTCAAGAGAATATCCCCCAAACCATAAACCATAGATGCACACAAGAGGGTGATCTACAACCTTGAAACTAGAGCCGAAGAGAGGTGTGTACTTCAACCATACAAGTGGGTCTGAAATTTCCAAATGACAAGTGAGAGTGTGTGTAATCCTCAAAGGGGATTCACCTCTATTTATAGAAGACTTGACACAACAAAAGGTGTGTCTATTGGCACAATAGGGTCAACCTCAATAAATTAGTAATATAATTAATCATCACATAAGTATTAATTATCTTTCACATATGGTGGGGACGACTTGTACCCTTTACATCACAGATTAGGTTTACAAGTAAACCTTTCTCTCAGAAAATATAGAAAGGATCTCACATGTCCACTAGTGCTTAGCCACTAGGGACATGTCCACCTATGATCAACCAAAGGGATGTCCTACACAAAAAATCACTCAATTGAGTCCACATGAGTACAAATAAAGAGACCATCTCAAGATGACTCAACTCAGTGAAGAGGAGTACAAATCAAGAGACCACATGTCATTACAAATCAGTCCAGAGTTTGACACACAACCATCACATGGGCACACCCAACACTTGGGATATCGCTCACATATGTCTCAACCCAGTCTAGGGGTGATGATCTGGAGAATGTCTCATGAAGTTGCAATAAACAACACTCCCTCTTAGCTAGGGAGGCATTCTTGACCAGGACAAGTCTCTCATGGAAGTACTCAAACTTTGTCCTGGAAAGTGGTTTGGTGAAGACATCTGTAATCTTCTCATGCATAGAAATGTGTTTCACATGTACTTGTTTCCTATGAACCATAATAATAGTATTTGATCTCAATATGTTTCTATTTATCGTGAAACATAGGATTCTCTGAGAGCTTCACACAACTCTAGTTATCGCAATGAATAATATTGGAATCCATCTCATGCCCAAATAAATATGTAAGGAGTTTACAAATCCACATTTCTTCGTGGAATGCCACACATAATTCTATGTACTCTTCTTATACAATACTTAAATCCACAGAGCTTTGTTTCCTACTGCACCAGGAAACCATGGCAGATCCCGAAGTAAAAAAAAAATGGATGTGCTCTTCCAGTCCAATGCACTCCCTTCCCAATCTGCATTGGCATATCCTTTCAATCTCATGTCTACATCAGAGGAATATCTTAGGACATATTCAACTATGCCTCATAGATATCTCAATACATGCTTCGATGCTATCTAGTGAGTCTATCTTGTTCGACTCATAAACTGACTGAGTACGTTCACTGCATAGAATATATCAATTCTATTGTTAACTAGATACATCAATGATCCAATCAGTTTTCGGTAAATATGTGGATCAATATCGCCTGAATTAGTAGAATCCTCATTCATTTTATTCATATCCATCACCATGGGTGTAGGCATGGATTTGCAGTCTGTCATACTAAATTTCTTTAATATCTCCACTATATATTTTCCTTGACTAAGGAAAATCTCATCAATCATTTTCCATACTTATAGTCCTAAGAAGTAGTGCATCATACCCAGATCCTTCATATTGAATTTATAAGTCAATGCACACTTGAATTCAACAATAAGACTTTTTGAAATGGTGAGGAATAAATCATCAATGTACAAGACCAAAATCAGGAACTCATCACCAACAATGTGATAATATAGGTTTGGATCAACAACACTCTTGTTGAATCCCAAAATCATCAGGAACCCATCCATCTTCTCATACCAAGAACGAGGTGCCCATATTAGTCCATACAAGTCTTTCTTCAATATGCACACATGATACTTCTTCTCATGTATCACGAATCCATATGGCTTCTTGATGTAAAATTCTTCCTCAATATCACCATTGAGAAAGGTTGCATTTACATCCATATGATGTAGTCTTCAACCCATGGATGTTGCTATGGAAATGATCATACAGATGGAAGTGTATCGGGATACTAGAGAAAATGTCTCCTCATAATCAATTCCCTCAACCTGAGAGAATCCTCTAGCCACAAATATCACTTTGTACTTCTCGACACTTCCATCAATTGCATGCTTGTTCTTATAGATCCACTTGGAAGTCACTATAGACTACCCTTCTGGCCTAGAAAAAATATCCCACACATCATTCTTCATGATGGATTGATACTCTTTGTTCATGTCATCTTCCCAAACCTCTTGACCTACTACTTCTCCATGACAAGAAGGATCAACATCAATGATGTGGCTCATCGCTGAAACATAACTCAAAAATATCCATGGTCTCTTTCTCTCTCGAAATGTGCCTCAAAGAGCTTCATGTCCCTCTGCCTCCTACAGAGTTTGTTGAGCTCGGGAAGGCCTTTTATGGCTTACTGCAATGTCTCTAGGAACAACAACTAGAGCTACGGGATCAAATGGATTAACTGAATCAATGATTGTCTCCCTATGAATTGTTGAAGGGGGAGAAGGTATTGTCTCACTGTCAATCTCCATATGATATTATCTGGATATTTGAAAGGATACATCTTCCTCAAATATGACATCTCTTCTCACCTCAATCTATCTCTAACTAGGGATGTAGATCTGGTATGCCTTCAAATATTCATTGTACCCCAAAAATGTACCCTTTATTTCTGAAGGATCTATCTTGGACCTCTTTTCCTTGGGTATATGAAAGTATATTGGACACCAAAATATCCCAAAGTGTCCAACCTCATGTTTCTCTCTGGTGAATGATTCTTCAAGAGTCATGTTCTTCAAAATATGATGAGGAATGTTGTTCTGAACATACACTTTTTTCGTGGATGCTTATTCCCACATAATCATAGATAGATTTTGATCATGTATGATTTCTTTGGTTAACTCAATGATGGACCTTTTATTCCTCTCTACAACCCAATTTTGTTGAGTGTTATACAGAGTGATGTACTCTCTCTTGATCCCTGCCTTAATACATAAATCAATGAAATCAATGGAGGTGTACTCTCCTCCATTGTCTGATATCAACAGCTTGATCCTGCTCCCGGTCAGGTTCTCAACCTGAGATTTAAATTCTTGAAATATCGCAAGGACTCCATCCTTGGTCTTCAAGAAATAAATCCACGTCTTTTGAGAGTGATCATCAATGAAGAGAACATAGTATAAATATTCGTTCAAGGAATAAATAGTCATGGGTCCAAAAACATCTAAATGTATCAAGTCCAAGATCCCCTTGGATCTATTTTTACTACTCAAGAAGGACCCCTTGGCATTCTTTCCAAGAGAACAACCTATGAAAACACCATCATGTTGAACATGTATCTCTGGAAGGCATGTTACTATCTTCCCTAGAGTGGGAAGGGCTATATAATTTATATGAGAAAGTATCCTATGCCATAGCTCACTCAAGATGATAGTATCATGTAATATGGCCTAGACTGGTCATACATTCAATCTGTATAAGTTTTTTTCTTGAACACCAATCACTCAGGAATAATTCATATGTGAGTTTTTGTTCCATGCAAGAAATTTTCCTTTAGAGAAGGTAACATTGTAGCATTTATCCTCTAAGGAAGAAATATAGACAAGGTTCCTTTTCATCCCAGGTACATATAGTACTTTACTCAACTTAAGGGGTATGCCAAAATATTGTTGGAATGTAGAAGTTCCAAACCCTTTCACATTATATCTGGCATTTTCGCCAAGTACAACATGTAGACTAGACTCTTTCTCAACAAGGTCTATTAGATGATCTCTATATCTGGTCATGTTGCTAGAGGCACCACTATCAATTAACGAAATATCACTATTAGTAGGAACAGTACCTGAGATTGTTGATATGAATAAGAAGGCTTCATCTTTTATGTCTTCATCTCTCTGATGTGGCTCTGGATCAACATCAACAGTGGAGGAAAATTTTCTTCCTTTCTTCCTGGTAGGATAATCTCTCGCAATGTGTCCATACATGTCACATCTAAAACATTGAATCTTTGATTTGGCTTTTATGTGTTCACGAGCTAAAGATAATGAAGTCTTCTTTTCATTGAATGCTTTGTTGAAACTTCTTCTATTTATTCTTTTTACTTTATTTTTTGTCATCATTAGGGGAGTCTTGCATTCCTCTAACTATAAGTCTGGTTTCCTCCTGGGTGCATTTTGGTCATAGATGATCAAATCCTAGTAGTTCTTCTCTACCACTGATATTTTGAAGAAATGGATCCCAATGTCTTAGAAGAGAATTGAGAGTAGTCAAGACAAGTTCTCTGTCTGATATGGTTTCTCCAATGGCACCCAACTGATCTTCAATCTCTTAAATATTCATGAAGAAGGTAGAAACAATGTCATCTTTCATCATATTGATATGCTGAATTTGGTTCTTCAATGTAATAGATTTGAGGGTTTTGGTACTCTAAAAAATATTCTTCAATGCATCATAAATATCATAATTTGTCTTCAAGTTTGAAATACGGGGTATGAGATGATATCTCACTGAATAGATGATTGTGTTCCTTACTTTGATGTCATATTCCTTCCATTCTTCTTTCTGTTAATTGGTACTTGTTTTAGGTAGAGTATTTTGAATCACACTCAATAGTTCATCCTCTTCCAGGGTAATTTTTAGTCTTGATTTTGAAGAATTGAAGCTTCTTGATCCATCAAGCCTATCTTCCACCAAATTTTTGTTCTTCATGGTTTGCAAAATCTTCCACAAACCCTTAGCAACTAGTCTAGGAAACCTAACAGCTAGGATAGGATAGCAACCATAGGTTCCATTAGATTTATGAGTACCAACAATAAGCCTTTAAAGTTAGAATAAAAATGGTAAGCTTGAAAAATCCTTCAATGAGCTCAGAAATCCTAAAACCAAATTTCTTCAGAAATCCTAGACACCCTAGGGCCAAAATTCAAACGTTCTCTAATTTGCAGTCTGAGAGTCTTTGGAGATGGGATAAAGGAGGATGTACACTCCTATGCCAAATTTATCCCCAATTTTTCATTGGAGGGTGTTGAAACAAGAAAAAAAGAGAGGGGCATACCTTTTTCTAGAAACCATAGAGGGTTGTACTTTTCTTCAACTGGGAGGTGACGACTGGATTGAAAATTGTGCAATGGTTCCTCCAGAACTATGCTATGATACCATGTTGAATTTTAATGATTTATAGGCTCAATCATGAAGTTTATTTTATTTATCATGTACTTGAACCATAAACAAATGCAACAACACCATACAAAAGTATTGCAATAACCAAGATCACAAGAAGAATAACCATGCGCAAGAACACAAGAAGAATCCGAGGAAAAACCTTCTCAAACAAGGGAAAAACCCAAAAATCATTTTCTATATTCTCAAGAGAAGATCCCCCAAACCATAAACCCTAGATGCACACAAGAGGGTGCTCTACAACCTTGAAACTAGCACCCAAGAGAGGTGTGCACTTAATTCATACATGTAGGTCTGAATTTTCCAAATGAGAAATGAGAGTGTGTGTAATCCACAATGGGGATTCACCTCTATTTATACAAGACTTGAAACAATAATAGGTATGTCTATTGGCACAATAGGGTCGACCTTAATAACTGAGTAATATAATTAATCATTACATAAATATTAAATACCTTTCACATATGGTAGGGCCGACTTGTACCCTTTACATCACAAATTAGGGTATTACTCTCATACAATATAGCAAGGATATCACACGTCCACTAGTGCTCAGCCACTAGGGACACGTCCACCTATGCTCAGTCATAGGGATGTCCTACACAACATATTCCATCGGAGTACCATTTGGAGTACCATCCCAAGCCGACTCAATTGAGTCCACATGAGTACAAGGGAGGAGACCATCTCAAGCTACTCAACTCAGTCCAGAGGAGTAAAAATCGAGAGACCACATGTCATCACAACTGAGTTTAGAGTCTGATGCACACCCATCACATGGGAACACCCAACACTTGGGTTGTCACTCAAATATGTCTCAACTTAGTCCAGAGGAGACCGATCTGGAGGATGTCTCATAATGCTAAAATCAACAACATAATGGATTCAATATGTAGACCTTCTTTCATCTAATTTCATTATTATTGAAGATGATGAACTAGATCAACTTTGTTGGTCTAAAAATCCCAAGTCAAGAGAGTTCACAACAAAAATGAGATATAAAACTAGTTAGAAATGCATCCCTCGATGGTATCAAAATGTTGGTGTCACCCTCTATGGAAATTGGATTCTCATTGAAAATAAAAATTCACTCTATGGTTAGCCTTGTAGGAAAATATATTGATGTTGGAAGTTGGTTATAAGAGGGTTTGGATTGACCCCAGTTGGTGTTTCTTGTGAAAATATCATGAAGAATCATCCTCATACATTTTTATTGACTATGTGTATGCAACTTGGGTCACCAATACTGTTCAAAATTAACTCAAGCCTTCCTCCTGCTCGTCAAAAACAATCTTAGGATCCTTCCTTAAAGATTGTCTTGCAAATAAATTAGTAAAACAATTTGCAAGTATGTCAAGTTTATTTGTGTCAAGCATCTGGTGGGACATGAATTCCAGTATATTGAAAGGTGAAAAGCATAGTTACCAACTTAATGAGAAATCTACATAGGTTCTGTCATTACCTATGTCAGAGAGAAATGGAAAATGTACACTATCATATGTATCTTCATCAAGATCAGGTTGTGCACCACCTGATGTGAACATAGTTTCCACAAAATCAATAACATGTGACATATGTGGAGGAGGAGTATGAGTGGATGGTGACATATGTGGATGATAAGGAGAAGGATCAATGGATGGTGACACAAGTGGAGAAGGATGAGGAGGAGGATTGATGGATGGTGATGCAGGTGGAGGAGAAGTAGGAGGATTGATGGAAAGTGACACAAGTGGAGGAGGAGGAGGAGGATTGATGGATTCTACAGACACATGTGTATGAGAATAAGGAGGATAAATGGATAGTGGACAAGTGGAGGAGGATTAGGAGGATGAGGATCAGTGGATGGTGACACAAGTGAAGGAGAAAGAGGAGGAGGATCAGTGGATGGTGTAGACACATGTGGAGCAGAAGCATGAGGATAATTAGATGGTTCCAATACATCATGTGAATGAGAAACAAGAGGAGGAGAAGGACCATGTGGTGGAGTATAGGATGTGGATCAATCTAGTGATGATCCATATGGAGCAGAATCATGAGTAGCATGATAAGAAAACCATCAAACACTTGGTGATGTTGATGGAATAAAAAATATGATGCATCAATGATGTCATATCATGATGAAGGGTCATCCATATTGTAGAAAACTATGGTACTCATAATGTCTTGAACTGGCGTGGGTACCACTCCATGACTAACCATCATACCACATAGGTGATCTGCCACTTCTATCTAGACTCTCTCATTTGAGCCACGTGGCATGCATGTTCTATGTATTGGAGGTCTCTATGTTAACTCCTCCATATCCTCATCATGTTGGAGAGATTCATCCCCATCATATGTTCCAATACCTACAAAACACTAGATAATAATAATCAAATAATTGAAACAAAATCTTACAATAAATTACATGTACATTGAATAAGACATACATATATGCAAGTACATTTATCAAAACATAATGATGATATTACCTCTCTCATTTTGTGGCTCAGTTGTTGTAAATAACATGTTTTTACATCCACTCCAATCTATCCCAACGTATGGGTATTGCACAATATTGAGGATAGGATTTTCATCTCTAGCCAAAAAATTGCATACATCCCTACTGACTAGAATACATGACCACTTTGGCAGGCCTCTTTTGGGAAAAAACTTCCCCCACATTCACATATAGTACTAACGGTACTATTGTTCAAATGGCATGAAAAATCCCCAAAAATAATGTAAATAAATTGGACATGAATGGGAACAATATCCTCTAATCAAACTTGACACAACAATGATCCAACGCAGAAAAAATCTATCTAAAAAAAATATCCATCCACCTAATCAATTGGGGCCTCTGCAATAAACTATCTACATAAAACATCAAATGGAAACTAATTCACTTCCCATCAGAGATGAAGTGTGACAATGCTACGAGAATAAGACACAAACACCTAACATCATTTGCAATAAATGGATCTCAAATCGAACAACCTATAATCTCGAAGTGAAATCCATATTTGGACTGGCATATATTTGCACATATACTAGCTAGCTATGTCTTGCAACAACAAGTTGTAGATCTATTGGAATAGTGAGATGGGGGGTGAATCAGTATGATAAATTTTACAAATTTTAACCATAAGATATATTCTTTAACTTTATCATTAGTTTTCAATAGTTTATCATTAACATTCAATATATCATCATCAACATAGATCAACAGTGCATAATACACAATCACATAGACACAATACACCATAATTTATGTGGAAAACCAAATGGGAGGAAAACACAGAAATTTTTTCTTATATATAAAAGAATACATTCATTGGGAGCACCAACTTCCAAATTCTAGCTACATTTGAAGGAGGATACGACCCACTATTTATAGGATCCAACCTGAAGGAATCTACAACTCCCTGAATTCTCTGGCTCCAACCAGAAGGAGGCTACAACCCCCTGATTTTCAGGCTCCAACCTAAAGGAAGCTCCAACTCCCTAAGTTCTCCAGCACCAAATGGAAGGAGGCTAAAACCCCCTTTCCTTGCCCCATCCTATCACCGTAAAATATAAGTGTAGACCAAACTGTCACTACCAAAATCACTGTCACTATCACTGCAACTCTCATTACCACTATTACATCAACTTGTAATATGTCAATCTATCACTATATATAACCTCTCATTGTCACCCTATGAAATTAACATGTCCCTATCAACCTATCAATGTATCCATCCTATAGCTATCACTCTATCATCAACCTATAAATGATCATCAGCATATGTTATACCAAAACCTATACCATACCATGCATCAACTATGTACCAACAAATGTAGTATAACATGCATCAATCATGTAGCATAAGATATGACAAATGTAGATACCATAACATCAATTATGAGTAGCTAATCATGTACCATGTATATATACTATATCATCAATGATATACAAGCACCAAAGAAAGTGACTCAGGAAAATATCACAAATATGTGCCTCTAACAAAGAATCATAGCATCCATAGACCAAATACCAAGAATATGTCTTAAGAATATATCACCTCAACCATAGGAAACCCTATTCCCAAGAGGCCTCCAAGATATTCCTTAAGCATATTCCATACCATACATGAATCAAGCCTCAAATAAAAACATAGAAGACATACCTTTACTCATGAAACCTGTAGCATACCATCTCATACTATATAATAAACCTAATGTAACTTCAAACCTTGCTACATCCTCAACCTAGTTGTCCTCTTCACATTTGTCTTATCCTCACAAGACCAAGACCTATTGTCTAGTCGTTTCTCACATAAGAATACCTAGACAACCCATGGGGATTCCTCAAGAGACACTAGTATTCTGAACCACAAGGATGAGCAAAACTAGGGTTTCCTTAGAAGTTCTCTCTATCCTCTACAATCCTAAAACTTTCACACTTGTCACTTCCTCAGATTTCACCATCGTAAACTTTCCAATAGATCACTTACTCACATGAAGATATTCAATAAAATGAATGTTTGAATGTACTTATGAGATACTCCTTGAGGTGTATTTATAATTTTCCTTAGTAACCTCTTTCCTTAATCTTAGGTATTCTTGAAATTTCTTGTTACAACCACTTTACCCTTTCGTTAATTGACTTGTAACTAACTAGTGGTTTCTTAACCATTATTTGAGGCTTCTAAATTCATAAGGCCATAACTCCTTAACTGTGAGGAACAACGTGGAATACCAACTATCACCAAAAACATCTTGAAAAGGACTAACCATCCATGAGTGAGTTAACAACATTTAGAATCTCCTTCATGACCTTTTTCTTTAAATAACTCGGGGTTCCATAACCATACCTTTGGGGCTACCAGACTTCTTCAAGGGTTTACATCAATAACAACCAATATTCCAACAATACCCCCCTTTGGCTTTGATGGAAACAATGATAACATGGAAATACTCATGTTCCCCTTGTGATCATCGCTCCCCCTGGGACCATTGCTCATGTTCTTTCTTCTCCATTTCCATGCCTTTTTTCATTTCTAGCCCACTTTAACATCAATGGAAAAGGTTAATTATCCTTTGGGGATGCTCCACATGTCTACAAGCTTCTTATTTATCTTCATGGTGCTTCCTTGTGTAAGTATTTGATGTACATTAAAAGAATTCAAAATATTCTTTACTTGGATTCTTCATGTATTCTTCTTCTCCCCCCATGTCTTATTGTTCCTCATGTCACGTGGATCACTGTGGGGTGGAAAATAATCCAATTTTCTGTCAAAGATACTCAACTGTCTCCCTTGGAAGAGGTTTGGTGAAGATATATGAAATCTTCTCTTTTGACCCAATGTACTCTACCTTAATGTTCTTCTTTGTAACATGTTCCTATAGAAAGTGAAACTTGATTGGAATTTGATTCGTCTCGGAATGCATTAGTGGATTCTTAGAGATTTTGATAGCAATGGTGTTATAAAAAAGTATAAAAATAGCCTCTTCATATTCGACCTGTATATCTTTCAAGGTCTCCTTCATCCAGAGAACCTGATTGCAACATGTTGTCGTTGTAATATATTCTACTTCTATTGTGGACACATATATTGATGATTGTTTCTTTCTTATTCATGATACCAGACAATCAACTAAGTATACGATTGCTCCACTTTTACATCTTCTATCATCACTGCTACCTGCCCAATCTGCATTTGTGTAGGCTACCAAAGACACACCATTTCATTTTGGATACCATAATCCAAAATCTTTTGTTTCCTTGAGATATCTTAAAATTCTCTTTACTTTCATAACATGTGTTTATTTCGGTGTTGCTTGAAATATCACAACCTTTCCAACTACATGCATCACATATGGTCTTGAAATTGTCACATAGAGTAAGCTTCCAATCATTGATGTATAGAGTTTCTAATCTATATCCTTAGATTCATCATCCTTTCTTAACTTGCAACTGGTATACATAGGAGTACCTACGAATTTTCAATCTTCCATTACAAAATTCTTTATCGTTTCTTGGATGCACTTAGTCTGGGAGATTAAAATACCTTTATCACACTAACATATCTATAATCCCAAAAAGAAAGTCAAATCAATGAGCAAATACATTTCTAACTCATTCTGCATGTCTTTGGAAAAATTCTGACTCATTCTATCATCATCTCTCCGAAACATAATATCATCTACATCAAATTCAATTATCAATATATTGTCTTGATCCATTTTTATGTAGTGATTTATGTCTAAATTTCCCTTCAAGAATCCTTCTTGTTGTAGATACATGTCCAATATTGAATACCATGATCAGGGGGGCTTCTTGAGTGCATACAATGCTTTCTTTAAGCTGCAAACATAATCTTCCTTTTTTGATAGTAGAAACAATTTAGGTTTTTCGATGTAGACTTCTTCTTCTAATTCTCCATTTAGAAAGGATGATTTTACATGCATCTGATATACTTTTATTTGTTTAGAACATGAATAGGCTAATATCAATATGATTGCTTCCATCCTGGAAAATGGGGAAAAGGTCTCTTCAAAATATATACCTTCAATCTGAATGTATCATTTGCATCCTAACCTTGCTTTGTTTCTGGTTACATGTCCATCCTTGTTCAATTTGTTTTTGAAAACTCGCTTTGTACCAATCACGTTCTTATTCTTCAACCTTGGAACCAGTTCCCAAGTGTCATTCTTGTCTATCTTATCCAATTCTTCATCCATATCCTTGACCGAATCTTCATCATTGCTAGCTTCTTCAAAACTTCTTGGTTCAACTAAGGATAACAATGGTAGATGCCTTTTTTTTGGTGAACATATTATTTGGGTTTCAACTCCTCCATATTTATTCCGAAGAATCTATTCTGGTGGATGATTTTTCTGCAATTTTCAGGTAAGTGTATTGGGAGTTATCTTCTGCTCATGTTCCTCTTTCTCTACTTTTGTGTTCTCTTCTTCCTCTATGTTTTCCTCTTTTAGACCTTCTTCGTGATACTTCTCTTTTGAATATTTTCTTCTTTCTTCAGTATTTTTTTCATTTGTTTCATCAATTGTTACGTTGATTATTTCTACTATTCTATCGATTCTTGGAATAAATAATTTATATGCTTTTCTTCTTCTTGAATACCCAACCAGTATGACCTTACCAACTTGGGATTAAAATTTTCCAATCCTACCATCTTCTCTTTTGATATAGAACTTGCTTCAAAATACTCTGAAATGCTTCACATTTGTCGGTCTTACTTTCCATAACTTGTAGAGATTATTATCACTATTACTTATGAGAATTAATCTATTTAGAATATGAACTAATGTGTGTACATCGTCTGCCCAAAATATGTCACTCAACTTGGAATCTTTCAACATGGTTTCGTCCATTTCCTGTACTATTTTTTTCTTCCTTTCGACAACTCAATTTTGATGAGGTGTCCTAGGTGCTGAGAACTATCTTTTTATTCCATGTTCACCATAGAAATATATGCATTTATTTGATGTAAACTCTCCTCCATTGTTTTATCTCAAACAATTGATTTTTAAATCCATCGCAGTTTCAACCATCTCTTTGTATATCTTGAAGTGTTTGGTTGCCTCTAAGTTCTTGAGAAATAAAAATACAATCATTCTTGTTTAGTCACCAACTAGTATCATAAATCACTATTCACCATTTAATACCTTCATTCTTGTAGGTATGCATAGGTCAGTGTGTACAATCTCCAATGGTTTTTTTGTGGAGTACTCTTTTGATTTGAAGTTTGTCCTAGTTTGTTTTTTTGGTTGTGGAGCTTGATTATCTTCCTGATTCAAATGCTTGTTTCATTTTTTCTTGGACCTCACCCCTAATGGGGGGTGTGGGGGAGATTTCCCCCCCACAACTATCGCCAAGGGGGTACAGTGGGGGTAATAAAAAAAATCTTTATCCCCCCCCTGATGATAAAGGATTCAGGGGCAATGCCCCCAAACAGAAATATTGAGAAAAATTACCTTGTAAAATATTGCAATTACATATTCAATCTGAACCATTGATTATAAGGTCACAGATCTAATGGTAGAAGTTATGTTAGGGTTTTTTTCCTTAGAATGAAACCCTCTTTTATGAGGGAATTTTATTACGAATGTGTATGTGTGTGAATATCACATTATAAGAAAGGAGACTGTGAGAGAAAGAAAAGGAAGTTACAAAGGGTGTGTTGTAGGTTATATCCCTTCATTTTTGTTGGATCATAAAATGAAGGACATGGAAATTTCTATGGTGGATGTATCCCACACTAGGTGAACCACGCATATCTATGTCTCTATTGTATTGTGTATATTTTGTGTTTTATTTCCTCATTTGTTTTATTTTATTGCTCTGCGATGCTATTTTTCTAACAATTGGTATCAGAGAGAAAGGTAACTCGCAGAGAAAGAGGTTTCTTGGTTCGAGTGGGAGAAATGGTGGAATATGTAAAGTTTAGATTTGAGAAATTTAACGACGAAAGCTACTAGTTATGGAAGATGCAGATGGGATATTATTTATATCAAAAGGATATATTCCTACCATTGGGTGGAATACCAAATAAGTCGACAACCATGAAGGATGAAGAATCGAAGGTTCTTGAAAGAAATTCACTAGGAATGATACAGTTGATCTTCGCAGCGTTGATAGATTTCAATATTTCAAAAGAAAATACAATGAAGGAGTCGATGGGTGCATTGGATAAAATGTATGAAAAAACTTCAACATCCAATAAGGTATTTCTGATGAAGAGATTATTTAATATGAATATGCCATAAGGTGGGTCTATTTCAGATCATTTAAATGAATTTAATATAGTTACTAATAAACTAAGTTCTCTAAAAGTGGATTTTGATGATGAGGTCAGGGCCCTTCTAATCTTGTGCTCATTGCCAGAAAGTTGGAACAACTTGGTCATGGTTGTAAGTAACTCTATCTTTGGTTCAAAATCTCTAAAATTTGATTATGTTGTTGGAGTTATCCATAGTGAGGAAATGAGATGGAAAATCACAGGTGAGACATCAAGTAATGCATTGACAATGGAGAATAGGGGAAGAAAAAAGGGCAGAGAAAAGGGCTTAGGGAACCATGGGAATTCTAGGAAGGGAAGATCCAAATACAAACTGGGAAAGATAAAGTGTTGGAATTCTGGGAAGAAAGGACATCTTAAGGAAGACTGTAAAGCTCCAAAGAAGCAAAGAGATTGACAGTATATGAAAAATGAGGAAGAAAATGTAGCAGGTGATGTGTTACAATATGCTTTGATTATTTCTGTAGATAATGTTTTTGAGTCTTGGGTAGTACATTTGGGGGCTTCATTTCTTGCCACACCCCAGGTAATGTAACATCCCCAACATCCAACTAGGCTATGCCACATAACAAATTTTGAGTTGTATGCAAATTAAAACATATACACACAAAAACTCTTGTAGAACTTTATATATAAAACTAAAAATAGACAAATACATTCTGTAAATACACATATTCATATGGAAATAACAGTAAATAGATACATGAAGCATAGACATGAAATATCCATAAATATAAATGCAGGTATAAAGCACACACAGGAAAAACCCATAAAAAATAAACACAATAATAATGCAGCATGTAATTTAACACACAATTGACACTTATCTTGGTAAGAATATCACCAATTACGTGTATACCTTCCACGAATCTCTCAAACTTAAACCATGTTTCTCATCACTATCGGTAGTGGGACACCCCCGAGATGGGACTAAACTCCACCCAAGTAAAGGGGTTCCTAACCAGACTAATGTATCTCAGACAACAAGAAAGACTCTATCATAGGTGCCAACTCAAACTAACATCCTACAATCCCTCATTCCCCACATGCCTGTCCCACCCTAGGAAGTGTGCCCCTTATCTGCTCAACATTCCTTCGTTTGCCCGACTTTAGCAAGAGGTCAGACAGGAAGTCTCAGAGCCTTGTAGCTGCAATTTGGCACCTTCAGGAAATCAATTCCCAACAATTCTCTCACCAAGAGAGAATTTCCCACGGGCCTAAAAAACCACCTCTTCAGTCTAACTCTTAAGCTAACCAGGTACAGGTATGGGTATGGGTATGAGTACAGGTACAGTGACAGAAAGGTATGCATATAGTTACAGGTATAGGTGCAATTATAGTCACATAATGGTATAGTGGACAACTGAATGAGTCTCTGAATGATGATGGAATGAATGAATGGATGGGAAAATTAACTAAGTCCAAACTTTATGTATGCATGTTACCAACTTGACACTTGTCATGTTGAGAGCTACTTTGGTCAACTTGTCCCCATCCTTAGAACTTAGGATTAAATAATTATCCATACTTTATTCCTGAAGGAATATTAATATAATATCCATTTTTGGTTTAAGCTCCCTATCTTATCCCCTTATCCTTAACATTTAGCCCCCCCTTTCCCTAACTAGTGGAGTTTAGTACCCCATAATCTTTTATCGTGGGTAGACTACACGCAACGATGTATTATATTAATGATGAGACATATACAAAAATATGCTCATTGGCCTTTAACATCTAAGGTCTCTAGCCTAATTCAACACATAAGCCTCCTAGCTTATAATAACTGGCTCACTAGCCTATACAACACAACATGTACACAAAGGCTCCATGGACTCAAAATCATGCTCACTTAAGTTTGTTGCATGCGGTATCCTGGAATGTGCAAACTTCATCATTTTATTGCACAGTACATGTGCGCACTATACCATGGAAGGTGCATGGAAAATGATACAAAACAACTCACCAAATTATAAACAAAACATATACCTAAAGGCTCTTTGGCCTTAATATCATGCACTCAATACAGTGTGTGTCTGGAATGTGTGCACTCTTCTTTTGGTATGATATTCCCACGCACTGACTCAATGTGCGCAAAATCATACCAAATACCCTATATCATCAGCTCACCATCTTATAAGAATATTTTCATTTACATTTACAATTTTGGTTTTAGCCTAGGGGTATTAAAATTCCCTCCCCTTATTTATGCACTGTCCTCAGTGCATTATATTCCATCTACCATTAAAATTCTTTAAAAATCTCCAATCTTTAGCTATTGGAAGCTTGTTATCCATATGGTGCTCTACTTTCCAACACCAATCCTGGTATTCATACTACAACTAGAGGTCAATTTCTCTATTCCATAGAGTTGCTTTTGGGAATAATTCATCTCATTTTCCCATTTGACACAACCTCCTTATGGAAGCTACCATGCCATAATAATCCTTGGATTTCCTCCTTGGTGCACTCACCCTTCTAGGCTCAAGAATCCCTTCACTGCTACATAGTCCTTCAACGATCCATCTTGTCAAGGATTTCACACACAAGGAGAGTGCTAACCCATTACCAAAACATCACCAAGGTTCTACAGTTATAGGGCTTTAGTGTCCTCAATAGTAGTCTTTCTTTCCCAACATTCCAACTTTAGTCAATATTATATCATATGCATCAAACAGATGCAGTTATCATGAGAAAACATTATAAAAATTTCATTTTAGAAATCAAATTAATTTTATAAGGAATTCGAATTTTCCCAAAATATGAAATTTTATTTCATAATTTTTCATCATTGTTGCAATAATATGATGTAGTCTTCCTTCTGACTTTCAGCAAAAACCATGTTGAATGCCATTTTTCCTGCAATGTTTATATCTTGCATACAACCAACATATTGTCAGTATTTCATGTACATCATCTTTTAATTGCAATATGTACAAAAACATTATGCAATGATCTTAGAAATTCCTACACCTAGAAATCCAATCACAATTACCAAACACTCTATTAGATATAATGACTCATCATTCTATGCATATGCATGTTCACAATTAATAATAGTAAGTTCATTATTTCAATTTTTTGAACATAATTTTTTTTGTAGTCATTATTCTTGTGGCTACTTGACTTGCAACTTTACTATTGCAATGTCTAATAGTTCCTGAAATGTTCTCATCTCCATGAGTTAGAAACATTTCTATTATTAGTATAATTATTTCCATTCAAAACCATATATACATGCACTCACAAAATGCATTCAACAAATGCATTTAAGTATACAATTATATCATGTATGAGTGAAACTATGCCGCTTACTAGACATGAGTGCAACTCTCAATGCCTATTTATTCAATGCACCTTTGTATTGATTTTCAGAAGGATCTTTATCTAAGTCATGTATCTCACCATCCATAAATTGGAAATCTGGCCAATGTGTTGACACATTCTCCACACACTTCCCATTGTCTTCTCAATTGCTTGGATGCCTTCCTTTTCAACCCAAACACTACACTGGGAATACAATTATGTGGTGTTCATTAGTGCTAGAAAAAAAGGTTGCAATCCAAATTCTACTTAAAGGTAGGAATCTCATTGGGTATTTTTGTGGCATGTCACCTTTCTATATCCATACCTTGCCATATCCAACCATGTCCCAGTCTCATACATGACTAGATTTCCTAGGATCATTCTTGTAACAAGTTCTTATCTTTTATTTCTTTGGTTATTACCTCATAACCAAAGTATCATGACATGCTATCATGTCAGTGTGTGCATTCAAAAGATAAAACACTTTGATAAATATAACAAGCCTCTAGCCTTTACCACACCTAGTGGTAACTTATTCTTGTTAATGCAGTTAAAAAATACCATATTGTGTATTATAAAAATTCAATTTGGGTAAATTCTTACCTGAATTTCCCTTTGGAAATTATGAAACAAAATTTCAAAAGAGAAATACTTACTTGCATGGATTCCATTAAACGAATTTAATGCTACCTGATTAGTTGATGACAGTAGAAACTCTCATGCCTCTTTATCAGTCTTATAATCAACATTACAATTTTTTGTTGCTTGTAACATCCCTCAATGCTAAGGACATCTACTCAGTCAACCGGTGCAAATTTTTTTTTGTTTAAGTGTGTGCACATGTGTAGGAAACAACCCCCTCGACTCTATGTCAACACTCGAACCAACAAGACGCGAGTAAGACAAACACAATCAAGACGACCCGACATGTCATAGTGACAACAAGAAATAATGCCCCTAGACATAAGGCGTGCAACTAACAGTTGTAAGCAGAAAAAGACACCAGGGTTTAGGTACAGTACTGTCACAGAATGGACGAATCCAATAGTAGAGTCGCAGTAGTGGAACTGTGCCTTTAAACAGCCCGAGACTACTGATACGGCTCAAGTGTGTCGCAAGAGTGGAACTGTGCCTTTAAACAGCCCGAGACTCTTGATATGGCACTGGATTCCTTCCACCGGATTTACTCACAGACATAAATACTAAGCTACAAGAGGCGTCTACCTCTCGCCCGACACAAGCTGACCCAACACATAAAAATTACAACCCAGTGCAATCTTAAATTAACAAGGAACTACCAGCTATATGAGTCTTAAAGTCATTCCATTGCGCAAATCTAAAACATAAATCGCCATCAATGGTAATCAGAAACATCTGAAGGGTTGTGAAAGTGTTTTAACGCAATGGGCAACAACTAATCCTTCACTACAGCTCAGAAAGTAACAAATTATCCTGAAGTCATTTGATGCCATCATTGTAAATTTACATTGTCAATCATCCCATGAGGGTTAGCGTCCTTACCCTGGTAATATAAAGGCTTCGCAAATTAACCATCTTAACTGCAAGGACATTATACTAATGATCACGCCATTAACAATCCGATATATTGCATTAGATGACACTATCAATTCCTCACATCATAATTTGCACGTTCCTTCATAAGACGATTTACTAGAATAGCCTTACCTTACATTCGTTATATTGTAATGTAGTAACATTGCACTTACCTGCTAAAATGAAATTGCAATAACATTATCCTTCATTAAAATTTCCCTCACATAATGTAATAATAATTCAATAATACTTCCTTACATTCCTTACGTTTACCTTCCACAATAACATTTCATTCCTTACCTTATATTCGATCAATACATTTAGGTGGAACCTCGCAATCAACCTCCATAACCCTTTTTCTCTATGTTATATAACACTAACCTTTATACTCCAAATCATATGACCACGCTATTCTAACATAAATCAAGTAATGTATTACCATCATTATAACCTTACATATTACCTAACCTTATTACATATTTAGTCACCCTACCCTTACGCAAATCTGTAATTAACTAAGTTATCCCATATTTACAATTTCAGCGGCACTTCACTACTTAACAAATATCTTAACGTCTCGTTTTAACATATTACATTCCAGTCTATCCAATAGCATAGATAGTGCCAATAATTTATGGAAGGATAAATAGAGCTACTTCAATCTAATAATATAAATGTGATCCGGTACTATCCTGTCAACTACATTCTGTTCTGCGCTCACGATCTGCGCTAACATTTAGGAGCCATATGTAGTAATAAATAAACCTGTCAGTTACCATAAAAATTATATAAGAAGTCTAAGGCTATCGTGTAACCCTCTCTCTGCCCCGCGCTAACATTAAAACAATATGTAATGATAAATACATACTCGTCTTTTAAATTCAAATAAACTGGGTCATCAGGAAGTGGGTTTATACCTCTAAAAGTTAAGCTCCCAAAATCAAGTTCTCATCCATCAATTAAAACTATAACTTTTAACAAAATTCTTATTAACTGGAAATAAAATTTTTAAAAATAGATACGAAAAGATTGTTCCCCCTTTTTCCACTATTTCATTCACCTTGTATGAAAACGTTTCATAAGTATTGCTTTTCAAAATAATCAGAATAGCGTTCAAATTCAAATATCAACTAAATATGTTACAATAGGTTTTCATGAAAATTATGAGAAGGGAAAAACCAGATTATACATTAAGGTGGTTTTAATGAAATTAAACAACTTTTCAATCCTAACTGTATTTACAGCTAATTTCAACTTTTAGGAAAACATTCCATAATTATTGTTTAGCAAATGAATAAAAATCATATACGTATGCAGATTAAAATTCAATATAACTCTACAACAATATGTAATAATAAATAAAACTCTTACGCATTCCAAACCAAATTCAACTACACCACCCAAGATCAGCAACGTGTCACGGAAATATCCCACGCAGGTCAGAATCGTCAGGCGAGTGAGCTGGCATCATGCCAGCGGTTGGGCCATTCGGCGTGCACGCCCCCTTCTGGAACCGCGCCTCTGACAACCGGCCAGCATGCGTCTCGGGTGGCCAGGAAGGCTGAGATTATGTGGGATCAATGGTTGATCTGTCAGGCGTTACAGATCCCAATTGTTGGACTGTTGCGCGACCTCCCAAGCTCTTTATTTAGGGTTTCTAAAATCTTTCATTCCGATATTATTATAATTATATAATATTAAAAATCAATTTAAAAATACTTAATATTATATAATATCAAAATCAATTAAAAATACTTTAAAAATCAATTTAAAAAAATGAAAATATTCACATACGCGCCCGACAGTTCATTTTCAATCTGTTTCCTATCAGATTCAACAAGGACCCAGATTCAATGCAGTCGTTCGTTTTCCTATGTGCTCGATGTAATTTATGACAGTTTAACTAAAGGTCTTGCAAAGGCGGCAGGTAATGCTGCCATGCAGCCTAGTTAATTCAATTGAAAACATTCCCTTATCTGATTCGTCACGGATTAATGAATTCACCCTTTTAAAAAAAAATGAAAACAACACCGATGTCTACACCGTTACCCTGCGCGTCGTTGTAGCCACCGTTCCCCAAGGCATAAAAGCAATACCATTAATATTGCAATCAATGCAACGTAAGTCCAATAATTTACTTATGCCAGGCTTCTAACCATTACCACCAACGGGCATTATTAAAGTCAAAGGTCTCAGCCAATTACCGAAGGCATCGTAAGGACGAGAAAATGCGCATGCAGACAATCACCAGGTGAACACGGCACCCAGAAAGGAGCTGGCAATTGCTGTGTCGAGGGACAGGCCGTCACCACATGGATCGCTGAGCTTTGATTTATTGAATACCGAGGCCGAGGGTTTAATCATGGCGGCAGTTTATTAGGGTTTAATCGTGGCGGAAGGTAAAGATTTCCAGAAACAAATACAAGACTCCAATTTTATAAAACAAATCCTTAACACCTGACTGAATGAGTGATCCTCCTTGGTAATTAAGGTCCATCCCGTAGTCTATCGGTTCCACTGTCCAAGGCATAGTGTTCGTTCATCAGTGGTCGCTGCTACCTCACGGGCTGTTATGGATGGATCTCAGCTGTAAATTTTTGTTAGCTGGTGAAGGCTATTAAACCAAGGTAAGTCTTTTGTTATTATTACTTTTCTATCTGTACGCAACCCTATGCTTAAGCAACCCAATGCTTAACAACTGAAGACCTTATTTTAATAACTCAAATTTGTTTATCCTGATTTCTATTATGCAGGCAGCTGAAGGGAATCATTATACGACAGTCCAAGATTAAAAATATCTGGGCAATCCAACCTTAAAAGCCTCCAATAAAAACAAAAGCCTACAAAAATAGACAGAATTTTCATTTAAATATTTTTATGAATTCGCTTTAGGTCATGTCTGCTGTTAGGGTTAATTTTAAATAAAAAAAATGATAAAAGAAAATAATTAAAACGAACGCAAGAGTCGAAACCTAACGAGTAATTCATTCTTCTTTCGTTCTGGAAATTGAAACGGGTCAGATCGCGCCAGCAATCCAATCGTTGTTACAGTTCATGAGGCACCACAAGAATCTGTACGCCGCGACCATAAGAAAACGCTCAGAAGTAGAGCAGAGCAGTAGAGCAAGTTCCTATAATAAACGCAGGGATTTTACCCAAGGTCGCAGGGAAATTCCGTGGTAAAAACACAAGGACTGTAAAATATATAAAAAGTAAGGGGAGCGCCAGGCCGGTTTCCTGACTATTACGACTTAAGGTTGATAAAACAGCAGTGGTCACAGTTACACTACCAGAGCATGTAATTTTAACTCGCCCATTCCAACCATTGCATCCGTAAACAGAAATAAAAACGCAGAGGAGTTTCACCAGAAAATGCAAGGATTTTTACACAAACGCAGAGGAAGTCCACGAGAAAATGCAAGGAGTTTAAACAAAAATTTAAAAACGCGTTGTCCTTGAAAAACGCAGACCTCTCAACAACTAAATGAAAATGTAAAACGAATGGACAAGCGCTCAGGTTGCATGAAATTTTTTTGCACTAAACAATGACCATGCAGTCCACAGTGGGTAAACGAAGGTAAATAGATGCAGACATTTACACAGTAACCAAAGATCAACGCAGACCCCTTGGCAGCAATAGCAACATTAAACAATAATCCTTTTCCATGGTCCAGGCAAAATAAAAGGGGAATTTTGCACAGTCAAAAAAAATCATGAGCAGTAAATATTTCTTTTAACACAGTCCACCAGAACCCAAATAAAAATTTTTGCCGTTCAGATCACAATAAAAGATACGTTGTTCCTTCATAAAAATTTCAATGCATTCTAACTACTTGGTTAAGGATCATACCTTGGCCTTATTGCTTGCCGCGACGATTCCTTGCTCCTGTCGCTCCTAACTCCTGCTTGCCGACCTCAATGAGCTCACCAGTACCTCCCAGCCAAACGCTATGGGTACTCTTCTTCCCCCTCAGCCCCCCGAGCTGCAAAGGGGCCACACACAACCAGAGAGTCCTAGCTCCTCAGCTCGCCTCCAAGGCTGAGCTACCACTCACAATGAGCTGAGGCTTCCCAACTCCTACCAGAAAATCAGTCAGTCTCCCCTCTCCCATAGCAATCCCATCTCAGAAAAACAAAAAGCCCCTTTCTTTTCCCTCTCCCCTCCCTTTATCCCCTCAAACCCTAATTCTCCTTTTTACTTAGGTTTTCCCCCTCTTTTCTCTTTTGACTTTCCTATTTTTCCCTTCTTTTTTTTTTAGTTTAATCTTTTATATATTTCATTTTTATTTTTTTCTTTTTCAAAAATCCAAGTGTATGAGCACTCCTCATTTTTTTTTTTAAATTTGTTTAACATATAAATATAACTTTTATAATTGTTTATAATTCACATGCTTAACTTCTTTTTGTTTGTTTTTTTTTAAATTTGTTCAAAATATAAATATACATATATTTATGTTTTCATTTTTCTATTAGGAAGCATGCAATCAATATTTAATTTACCATTAATGTATCTGTATAATTAGGATTAAAGAGAGATTAAGGCGATGGCGAAACAGTATAGGGGAAAAGTAATGTTTTGCAAAATGAATAGAGAGGATTTACGGGGAGGGCTGTCTATTTAGTAAAAGTGAACTGCAAAAGTAAAGGAAGACGGCAACTGGAAGATCAAGGCGAGGAGGATAGTTTAATTAAGTGGTCAAGGGTAAAGAGAGGGTGACAGTCTGAGTTTTTGTTTTCAATCTTTTTTTTTTTGAAATTTCAATTGTTAAGGCCACACTAAAATTTCCCCCCGGTTTCTATAAGGT
>JASDQU010013599.1:50548-61726 GCA_032191745.1 Picea mariana | reverse complement strand
CAAAGGATAGTAAATCAGGTATTACACAAGAAGAGAACCATTGGAGAATTCAGATTCAGTGCGCAGATTGGAGACTATGATGTGGATAATATTATCTTGGAATTAGGTTCCGATGTGAATGTGTTACCTAAGAAGACATGGGAGTTGATGGGAAAACCCAAGTTGGTATCATCTCCTGTTAATCTAAGGCTCACAAATCAACACAAAATAGTTTTGATTGGTTGTTTGACAGGACTACTTGTGAACATAGATGGAGTGCATAGCGTGGCAAACTTTGAAGTTATTAGATCGTGGAAAAACCTAAACCATATCCAACACTGATGGGACTAGAATGGGATTTTGATAACCAAGCGATCATCAACCTGAAGAGGAGGGAGATGATCTTTGAAGTTGGATATTTGAAAGTTATTACACTCTTAGACCCATTAGAAGGAAAGAGATACATAGAACCAACAAGAGGGAATGACATTTAAAATTTATATAACATGACTGCACAGATGGAGGATTATGTCAACTCGATAGTGGATAGTGCATTGAGTTGGCAAAGTATTAGTACATGTGTGTCAGATTCTGAAGATGGTATAGAGCACTGACAACAGAGGATGCATGAAGTGTCAACCAGACTATGTACGTGCATCACTCGATCCTTGTGTTGGATTGGAACATAGCTATGTGATCCACCCGGGTATGATGGATTAACTGATATAAGTATGTTTTAAAAATAATTTGACTTGCAGGTACCCAAAAAACAACGGAGGTTAGGACTAGATGTTGTATTAAAAGCAACTCCAACCAAATGGTGGGTTGCACATAGAGAGGGAATGAAAGACTGGTCACATTGCAACAGACTCATGAAAATAAGGTTTGGCACTGAGGAAGAAAAAATTGTGTAGAAGTATATAGGGGAGAGTGATCTAGTGGGTCATGTGGAATAGTGTAGGGATTTATGGAGTTCAGTACCAGAAACAAAGTGGATGCACATATTTATACACAAATTGGACACAATTCCGAAAAACTGGTACTTAGAATTGGAGATGCACAAGGAGACAACGAGATGGGAAGAACTGGTCTAGAGGTTTAAAATTATGTTTACATTTGAACATGAATATACATCAATAGATGCAACGCTATAGGCGATTCGAACGAAGATCTTCTCAGAAGAAGAGACGATGGAGGTGGTACCAGTATGCAGTGCACATAGAGCCAAGATGAATGTTTGTGAGCTCCTAGAGTGATATAACGTAGCCAAGGAAGAGTATGATGAAGAGGATCCCAGGAATGTAAAAGTATCTGAGACAGAAGGAGAAAAAGTTGTAGAAGGGATAGAACTTGAATCCGTTTCATATACACAACCTATAAATACGTGGAAGGTAAACATCGGGATGATAGAGAATCCCAAGTTTGTGTAGATAGGAGATTATTGGAATGATGAGACAATTGAGAAGATTGCAGATTTAATGTGAGAATACTAGGACCTGTTCCCAATGAAATTTTTAGAAATGAAGGGAATAGCAGAAGACTTAGGCGAGATGAAGATCCCATTGAAACTAGGAGCTAAACTAGTGCACCAGAGGCCTTACAGGTTAAATCCTAGGTACAAGGAGAAAGTTAAGGCTGAAATAGACAGGATGTTGGACACAGGAATCATCGAACCGGTAGAAGAATCTAAGTGGATCAGTCCAATGGTGGTGCAAGACAAGAAGACATGAGGAATCATGATCTACATAGATCTAAGAAAGTTGAATAACGCATGCTTCCATGACCCATTCCCAATACCATTCATGGATGAGGTACTAGAGAACATAGGAGGCCAAGAAACTTACTCGTTCATAGATGTATTCTCAGGGTACCATCAGATAAGGATTGCACAGAAGGATTGACACCAGACCACTTTTGTGACAGAATGGGGGAGTTATCAGTATACAGTAATGTCATTTGGATTAAAGAATTCCCCTGTGGTGTTTTCCAGAGTAGTGGTTGCAACATTCAAGGAGCTCATCCATAAATTCCTAGAAGTCTACTTGGATGATTGGATGGTGTTACACATAAAAATCACTCATTGCAATGATGGATAGTGTCGTCGTTACAAGTATCGCAAGTGTCGCATATTGGTCGCAAGTGTCGCAAACATTATCTTGTCTATGTCATCTCTCTAATGACATCGTAAAGACACTTAAGACACCTCAAAACCTAGTTTTGAAGAAGAGAAATCAATTGACAAGGAGTACAAGCCTTTCGCCACTGAAAAATCCACTCAAAAGTCGAATTTGGAAGGGAGCGCTCCTCTACATACTGTTAGGGAGCGTTGGCACTCTGAACCCTCTTCTAGGGGAGCGTTCCAATGCTCTGTGTCCCTTTTGAGGGAGCCCTGGCCTTTTTTGGATGAAATTTGGTTTGTTGGAGGAAATCAAGGAAGAATCCCTTCAATATCTGAAGGTGGTTGGATTCAAATTTGAGGTCAAGGCATGATCTTAGGGGAGATCCACAAATGAAGGAGAGGAATCCTCAACTTATCCCAAAGATCTCTCAAGTGGTTAGTTCTCTCCAAACCTATATAAGAAGGCCTCTTCATGGTGAAAGCAGATATGGAGATTGAGAATTACACCAAACTTATAATCCCATAAGTGAGATGCCATTGAAGCATAATCAATGTAGATTACTTGAGCAAAGGGGTTGGACAAGGAGAGCTGGAAGAATTCGTTGAACCTACATCAAAGGATTGTAAGTACTCTTCATTTGTTCCCATTAATATACATATACGCTTGGCCTGTTTCTTTCAAGTTTGTGTTTGTTCCACATAAACTTGTCTCTAGTAGATAGATCTGCATTTGAGCTAATCTCAGTAGAATAGGAAGCTTGTTGTATCTTTGTTTGTTCTACAGGACCTATCGAGGAGCTTGGGATTGAAGTTCAACTTGGACTTTGCGAGGACAAACGCCATTTAAAAAGGTACACTTTTTTTCTTCCTCTTCATTCATTAGCTTAATTAGATCTAAAAGGATGTCAGTGACCAATGATAGCACCCTTTTTGTTTTGGTTTTAGGGGTCTAGATACCAAGAGGGAATCCACTTGTCCACAGGAGGATTCACCTGTAACAAAAATTGGTGACTCCACTGGGGAGGAGCTTTGATTTTTTATTCCTTTCCTCGACCTTGTCTTGGTATTTGCTCATTCTTTGACCTTCTCCACACCGTGTCTCTGATTCTTAGATCTGATTGATTGCCTCTTTCTAACATCACATTCACCCTGATTGACTGAGTTTGCTTGAAATTTTGAATTTCTGGGTATTTTTCTGAGTTTTGAGAGCCCAACGCTCCCCTGCCCTTGCTATTAGAGCGCTAGCACTCCCTTTTGGCCTTACACAGAGCATTGGAATGCTCTGCTGCCCTTTACACCAGAGCGCTGCCCCTTTTCTATGAGAATTTTTTCAGGTTTTTCACTCTTTGAATTCATTTCTTGATTTTGGCATTGGCTCAGGAGTTTTACATTCTCAGTTCATCTTGGTCTTGGCCTTCAACACCCTGTTTTCTAAGAATTGATCATCTTTTGTTTGGAATTTTGACGCTTTCTTTCCTTGCCTTGAAGTCACTCTTTGTCTTTGTTGATTTAGGGTTAACTTGTTGTTTTCTTCTCGTTTATTTGACTGAGTAGAAGCCTTCATGAGGAGATTCAAAGATATATGCACCTTTCCATTTGATCTTTGAGGTCATCTTGTCTAATCCTTTTTCAATCTTTTTGAGTTTTTGGTTTTTCTTTTTGCAAATTTTTGTCATATTTGTTTTTCTTGTTTTATCACAACGAGAGTGCATTGTTGTTTATGTGTAATTTGCTTCTGATTGTCTGAACCTTGTTGACTTTGCAATCTAGATGACATACGAAGTTTTATATCGGATTGATTATCATTCACACATAAATCAAAAGGATAGTTTTTATGATTGTTTTTGGATATTAGAAAGGAATTCTATGAGATTTTAGCATTATATTGGATTTGATTGAGAAACAAATTGATTGAGGATTCTACATCTTAGTTTTTGAGAGCGAAAAGAACATATTTCTCTTTCCCTTAAATAAGCATTCATTGAATGAAAGGACTTCTTATCATTTATTATGCATCTTTTTAGGATTTGAGTCATAATACCACCAGTTTCATTGTCATACACCTTTTGAGTAAAGAACAACTGCAAAATTAACACTAATTAAAATTTATCTAGAACATTTTGTTTTTAAGATCTTCCACCAACATTAGACTATGATTAGCACTTTGGATTAGGATGTGAGCACAACTCTCCAAAGTATTCAAAACAAACATTATAATCTTGCGATAGGGGGAGAAAATCCAATTGTCGTATAGGCTTTCTAGGATCCCCCTCTCACATAGAGGTTACACACGAGGTCACATTCGGGAGAATTACGGAGATTATCCCTCTGTGGTTCAACTGTTTGTAGTGGTCAGATCATATATTGAGGGTTATTCTTGAGGCTCAACTAGTTTCATTTGGTCTCGGTGCTTCGTGAACTCCGAATCCGTTGAGGGTCCTCTGGAGTTCTACCGGTCCACTTGTCCTTAGTTCTCTCGAAGGATTTCGGACTTGTTATCCTGCTCATACGTTCAAACCAGACTGTCGAGTGTACCTGCCCAGGGGATGACTGTGAGTTGGTGTCCTTAGTATCCATAATCTTTAGGTACTTACAAGAGGTGACGATGAAGGGAAGTCTCAGTGTACCTAGAATAGATGTTGGTCAAACTCACTCGGGCTCCTTCGAGGGTAAATCCACAATTACTGCGCGGAAGCTTTCACCAAGGGACAAGTCTGTTAAGTAGGTCGCCATCGTAACTGTTCCACCATATCCTAGCCCCTTCTTGAATTGATCACGCGACGTTGGATTTCATCACCAACTAGTATGGTCATTGAGAGAAGGTTTTGTTTGCTTGGTTTGATTCCTAGATTTGATTAGTGCATGTTGTTTCTTTTTCATTAGTTGGCCATCGATTTTTTCTATTGCCTTTTTTCTGCCAACATCGACCCTCCACGCCATTCGCATAGGGTACAGGGACTTCCCCCAAAAAATATGGAAGATTCTACCCCTTTACCTCCTCATTCTATGGAGGGCTCTCCTCAACAGAGCGAGGTCCATGATGTTATAACTTCACAGGAGGAAGCTTCTACCTCTTTAGAATTTTTTTGAATTGTTACGGATCCTATGGAGGCTTTCCGCATTCCTGCGGGATATGAAAGGTGTTTTCTCCATATGAATTCAGCCGTAGAACTTGTTTTCATTGATCCTTTTGAAATTCTGACTGGGTCTCATTCAAGCCCACAAGTTGGAGACCCACTTTGGACTGATATAATTCAAAGCCCACCTCGCACGGTGCGAGATCTTTACGGATTAGGCATAGGTGTTGATGTACTTGTTGTATCTCAATTACCTGAAATGTCTGTTACCTATATCATACCTTTAGATCATTTTACTGGTACAACCATTAGTTCCATCATACCGTCGGTTGGTCCGAACATGCATTATGTTGGTCCAAGTTCCATTATTTCTCTCCAGATGGCCCATTCCACGATGGTCCCTCATGTTGCGACTATCCCCCCCGATAATGTGGTGGTTAGCCAAGCTCCCATTGGTACACCACTTTCATCTAGTTCTTCTTCGTCAGTTCCCCTTGGGTAAAGAGCACTGAATTCTTCTGTTGTCAACACTACCCAAGTTATACTTGGAATTTCTATACCTATACAACCAACTAGAGGGACTGGTCTTGGTGGCTCTAATCCATTAAGTGGCACCGATTAGTCATTTACATCTAGTTTCCAAATTCCAGGGACTCAACCTCATGCTGGGGGGCAACCTCCTTTCGGAGGGAAACCTCCGTTCGGGGGACAACCTCCTTTCGTAGGGAAACCTCCTTTTGGAGGGCAACCTCCATTTGGAGGGAAACCTCCATTTGGGGGGAAACCTCCATTTAGAGGGAAACCTCATGCTAGGGGGTAGCCTCAAACTGGAGCCCATCATCAACCTTCTGGCCAGAACGCGTCTACAACGCCCAATCCTTGGCACACTCCTTTTCCGGGAAATCCATTATTCCCTAAGGGGAAACATCCTCAAGGAAAACAACAACCTTATCCTCCTTATGGACAAAATGTCTATCCACTTTATGGACAAACCCATCAACTGAATTATAATCCTCAAAACCCATCAAGTTATCCTCCACTCGCACATGTTTCTCAACCCTCCTCGAATCCTGTTTACTCTGGTCAAAAACAACCGTATGCAGGAGGACCTACTGGTTACAATTACCCACCTAACCCAGTTTATGGTCCTACTAGTGGCCCTATGCCACACCAGTATCACCCTTAGGTTAACCAATAGCTATCATTCCTTGCTACTCTGGATCTCCCAAACTTGTCTCGGTTGACCAATGATCCTATACGTCATTATCTTTTCTGGCCAGTGCTTCCAGCTAAACTACTTTATGATATTCCACAATTTGATGGTAAACCTGGAGAAGACCCAAATAACCATGTGATGACTTTCCATTTATGGTGTTCATAGAACTCCTTAATGGACGACTCTATCCTTTTACGTCTTTTTCAGCGAACACTTATGGGCTCAACAGTCAAGTGGTATATCGAACTTCCACATGGTTCTTTCCAAGATTTTAACTCCCTTTCCATGTCCTTTCTCACGCACTTTCAACAACCCATTCGATATGAGATGGGTACCGAACTCTTGACCTCCCTTCATCAGACAAACTCCGTGCATATCTCCGATCATATTCATGAGTGGAAACGACGACGAAGGTTGATCAAAGCAGTCATTACTGAACAATTATTGGCGGAATGGTTCACTAAATCACTGTTACCCCCGATCACTTGTGATGTCTCCATGGGTGGTGTAGTCACCGAGGAAGAGGCCATTGCTCGGGCTCAATACTTAGATTTGGTTTATTCCCAATATGGTACTTTGTATGAGTTAATCCCAAATGTTACCCATGCAAATACCGATCCATCTAAACCGTCATCCACGTCACATGCGGATGGAGTTATTGGCTCCGTCAAAACACAATCTATTTCCCAGTCGACTGGAACGACAAATTGATCTGCTCTGACATCCACTCCCAGTTTGACCACACCCTCCTCTACCTCCCCCCAAACTCAAATCTATGAGGTCAATGCAGTTCAATCTGCCCCTTCACAACAAACCAGAGGCAAGAAGAAGACAAAGAACAAAAACAAAAAGAATAATAACAATGAACCATCGAAAGCTCAAAACCACCACCTGTTAACGAAAAAGCAACCACAGGGGAAACCAAAGTTCCCATGTCTTATTTGTGGTGATGATCACTACAGTCGAGACTGTCCACATCGCGATGAAGTGGCCAAACTTTTCAAGGGGAATTCCCAACCTGATGTGCTTACTCAGCCTTTTCCACAACAACAATCTATGGTTGCTCAAACCCCCTCTCCAGGGGGTAGTTCCAGCCACCCTTCTCATGATGAAGCCTCAACAAGTGCCCATATCTATCTCTTCAATGGGATTGATTTAACCACTCGCTCTACGACTTACGACACTCCAGTTAAACCTGACAGAGGAAAATCCACTAACGGTACTTCTACGGATCCATCACCATCCTCCACCTGTCAATCCTCTGTCTGAATCACTTTAGATCGAGAAGCATACATTCGACTCTATATTATGCCCTCCTAAGAAAACTATCTATAAATCTACCTTTAATCCTAGCTCACGTGTCGTTTTGAACTACAACATTGTTGAAGATCTGGCACAGGCACCGTGTGCTATGTCTACGTTAGAAGTTCTACAACACTGCCCCAATCAACGTATAACGCTCTTGGCCTCTATTGGCGCTTTTGATCCCGAGTCATCCAAAACTATAATGTTTAACCTGGATAATTTCTCGCCTCAACTCTCTCATCAACCTTCTTTCCAAGTTGACATTGTTGTTCATAATCAACAAATCCACTGAACTATCTTGGATGAGGGAGCCTCTACGTGTGTCATGTCTTTAGCCTGCTGGAAAATCTTGAAATCACCCGCACTTAACAAATCCCCAATAATGCTATGTACATTCGACGAGCGAAGTTTTCATACCCATGGACTTTTGTAGTCCTTATCCGTCCAATTGGGCGGCAAATCCATCTCTGTCGATGTCGAGGTGGTTGATTCTCCCCTTGATTACAACTTATTGCTTGGAAGAAGTTGGTTCTATGCTATGTCTGGCATTGCTTCGTCAGTATTTCGATGTGTACAATTTCCTCATCGAGGAAAAATTTTCATCGTTGATCAGTTAGATTTATGTACACCTAACGCTCGCACTCCTGCTACCAACAATATTCCCTTTCTGGGAGATCACAATATCATGTATGAAAGACTCGAGCCTTATGGGTACCTTCCCTACACTGCTTCCACCCACTGCAAATCATGTTGCCACAATTAATATGATTTCGACTGCGGTTTACCAATCCCTGGAATCATTTGACCCTTGGGTTGTACCTAGTTCGTTGGAATTGGATGTCCTAGGTGACACCATGCCACTTAGTCCAGCCGAAACCTCATACGTTGCTATCCAATCTGCATCTCCCTCCTTGGATGACCAACATCTATTGGCACCCGACAACTACTCCATGCCATCGTGGTTAAGTCCCTTGACGTCTGCACTCGAATACATCTCCCAAGTTTTTCCTTCTGATGAATCAATAATGGAAATGATTAGGATTGACGACGTACCTTGGGATGATAGCCATCATCGATCCTCTTTTCTTCCACCTCTCGAAGAAATCCAGGAAGATATACATTCTATCTTCCCCCCTTATGTTGTCCAATTTCCCCAATCACCTATGCTTACCCAAGATGCTATTTTTCAAGGGAATTTAGGCAACATTACCTCTACAGTCGAAATAGATATTTCGATCAAGGAAGGTATCGTAGAAAATATTAATCTCACTGTTAATTGTACACCCGAGGAAGTGGTTTCCTATACCGCTTTGTTTAAAGAATTTCGCGATGTCTTCGCTTGGAGCTACGAAGAGATTCCAGGGATCGATCCTTTGATTGTTGTGCATGAGATTAAAACCTACCCAGGTGTAAAACTTGTTCGACAGAAACTTCGCCTGGTCCATCCTAAGAAGACCACAACTATTAAGGCAGAAGTTGAAAAATTATTGAAATTTGGCTTCATATATCGTATCCCTTTGACGGAATGGGTTTCGAACATTGTTCCGATTATTAAGAAGAAAGGGACCATTTGTGTATGCGTTGATTATAGGGACCTCAATAAGGCTTGTCCGAAAGACAACTACCCTACTCCCTTCATCGACTCGATTATTGATAATTGCGTTGGTAGCGTGATTTTCTCTTTCATGGATGGTTTCTCGGGGTACAACGAGATTGACATTTACCTGCAGATCAACATAATACAACCTTCATTTGCTCGTGGGGAACTTTCGCCTATTGGAAACTACCTTTTGGCCTTAAAAATGTTGGTGCTATATTCCAGCGAGCCATGTCCCATGCTTTCCACGATATCAAACATATTACGGAGCCTTACCTCGGCGACTTACCTGCCCACTCATCCAATCGATCAAACCATTTTGGTATTCTACGGGCTATTTTTCTTTGATGTCGGTTCTATCGCATTCGTTTGAACCCACATAAGTGTATTTTTGTTGTTGAATTAGGCCAACTCGGCTTCGTTGTTTCCAAGGACGGGATTTGGGTGGATCCTTTAAAAATTAAGGCTATCTTGGCTTTACCTCCACCTAACAATCTGACACAACTCCAAAGTTTGCAGGGGAAAGCAAACTTTCTTCGTTGTTTCGTTTGTAACTATGCTAAGATTACAAAAGGATTTATGCGCTTGTTACAGAAAGACACCATTTTTATCTGGGATGACACTGTTGAACGATCCTTTGTTGCTCTTAAGCATCCATTAACCAACTCTCCTTTGTTATATCCTTCGAATTACACAAAGGAATATATCCTTTACTTAGCAGCCTCCACTTCCACTATTTCCATGGTGTTAGTTCAAGAGGACCCTAACGAAAAGGAACACGTGATATATTATTTGAGCAAAAGTCTATCTAGTCCAGAGCTCAGATATTCACATGTTGAAAAGTTGGCTCTGGCAGGCGTCACCACTGTCCAGAGATTCTATCACTACATTTTTCTATGCACCACCATGGTTATTGTGGACTTGAATCCCATGTACCACATTTTAACACATCAATTTCTTGGGGGAAAATATTTGAAATGGATCGTTATCCTTCAGGAATTCAATCTCGAGTTCACTAAATCCAAAGCTAAAAAGTCCCTAGTGTTTGCAGAGCTTATTTGCAACCTTCCCCATGCTGATGAAGATACTGAGCCCAGAGATTATCTCCTACACGAAACTCTGTTCCTCATTAGCATGTTCGATCCTTGGTATGAAGATATCCTTCTTTATCTCCAGACCCAACGTTTTCAACTCGATATCTCTCATGAAGAATGGCATCATATTCGCCACCATTCTCGTCGTTACCTTATTATCGGTGACACTTTATACCGCCATGGAATTGACACTATCATGCGATGATGTCTAACTCATGAAGAGGCTAAACGCGTACTTAATGACTGTCACCTTGGAGCCTGTGGCGGCCATCTTTCTGGGATGGCTACAACTCAGAAAATATTATGTGTCGGCTACTTTTGGCCCTCAATTTTCAAAGATTGTATTGAGGCATTCAAAAAATGCCCACCCTGCCAAGTTTTTCACAAAAAGGCATGAACCCACCCTGCTCTCTTGCATCCCATTGTTTCCATCAACCCCTTTGCCAAATGGGGCATTGATTTCATGCAATGTAATCCTACCTCATCCGGGGGGCACGGTTATATAATCGTTGTCGTCGATTACTTTACAAAATGGGTTGAGGCTATGCCTACCTTTCTGAATGATGGTCGTACTGCATCTCTTTTCTTTTTTAATCACATCATCACTCATTTTGGGGTTCCACTTTCCATTGTCACTGATCATGGTTCACACTTTAAAAACCAGATGATGAGTGAGTTGCATGCCAGGTTGGGTTTTCTCCATGAGAACTCATCCCCGTACTATCCTCAAGCAAATGGACAAGTTGAAGCTATCAACAAAGTCCTCAAAACTATGATCCAACGGATGGTAG
>JASDQU010013599.1:22869-33984 GCA_032191745.1 Picea mariana | reverse complement strand
AGATAACAACAACATAAGACAAGATCACTGAGAAATACACAATCACAAGAGATACAACATTTATCCTAGGAAACGCTCTAGGGGAAGAAAACCCAACAAAACTTCCTTATTATAGATAGCCAAAACAATGCCAAGAGATAACTCAAGCTAATATAGAAGATCCTCTCCCAAAGATGTGCCACTCTCTCTCTCTCTCTTCTCCAACTGCAATTCTGAAACTTGTCTCTTAATGAGCAAGTGAGGTGTGTGTCTAAGTGAGGCGCTAGCCTCTTTATTTATACAAATTTGGCACGTGTGAAGTGTCTCTTCACTGGCAGGGCCGACTTCTCAAAATGGGTGGTTATAACCACCTTTATTATATTATGGGGCCTCTTAAATATATTCTGGGGCTGATTTCTTCTTTTGCCTTTTACAATTACATTATGACCAATCCGCAAAAGGGGATTTGGTCCTTTTACAATAGCCGACATGATCAATCCACAATGGGGATTGATCCAATGAGTAATATATCAAATAATATTAAGAATACACTTTGTAGTTTATTCCAACAAGAATCAATATGACAAATCCGTCCATCCTCGCACTTTTGCATAAGGAGACCTTATCCTCATTTATGACCAGGATCATGATAAGTTAGAGATAGGGGAGTTAGAACCTCTATGGCATGGTACTTACATCGTGAAACATGTTCTACATAGAGGTGCCTACGAGTTAGTGGAATACGATGGAATCTCCCTGAGTGAGCCTCGGAACGGGCTTTACCTTAAGAAGTATTATGCTTAGGACAACTAGCATACATGATTTGTACACTATTGTATTTTAGTTTGGTGTGTCTTTTTCTTTTGCGTGCTCAAGTTTTTTCCTTAGCCGCTTATATTGTGTCTTGTGTTTTCATGCGCAGATGACATCTTCCTTTCCTATCTTTGTTGGGTTTGTGGATGGTGCTAGTCAACACACCCATAATGTTGCTTTCGCAGCTTGGGTCATTTACCACTCTGACGATTTGGTGAGTTCCGGAGGTATTTGCTTAGGATTGACAACTAATAACATGGCATAATATCATGTTGTCATCAGACTTTTAACCGAAGCATCCTCCCTAGGAATTTCTCGCATAATTTTCAATTTGGACTCTCAACTTGTGGTATGTCAACTCAATCGAATCTACGTTATTTGCAATCCTATCCTGCTACGACTCCACCTACAAGTTCGTCGTCTTGAATGAAAGTTTGATTTTATCGAACACCGACACATGCCAAGAGAACTCAATACCATTTCAGATTCGTTAGCAAATTACATTATGGGTAGATATCTCTCACATAGATAAGTTTTCATAATGGAAATGAATCACATCACATATCACCATGTAAATTAAAACACATCACATAAAATAAATCATTTGAAAATCATTTGGCACTATAAAAAATCGAAAATGTATATATATATGACGTGACTGAAAAAGTTTGATCACATAAAAAATGGTACATAGATAGGCAAAATGTGGGTCCTCACACCCATAAACATCGTCATACAGACTATCCAATCATCAAGAAGATCCTAATCTCCCTGCATCACATTATGTTGCGAGTAACATATCATTGCACGGGCTATTCACCTCAGTAGAGAGTTAAGACTCTCAGACACTCCCACAGTGTGTCTTTGTAGATGTAGTGGCACTTCCCGCCTCCTAAGAGGAGGGATGCCCATCGTGAGACCTTGGAGGTTCCTTTCAACCTTCTGGAGACCTCCTGCTGCTACCCCTTGATCTACCGTTATCTAAGCATCCCCGCGACACCCCAGTGCTAGTATATATGTTGGACATGTTGCTCCTCTATCTGCATGATGAAATGATACATCTGTTAAAGACTCTTCTATGTACCCTAAAAAAATTATAACATCCAAAAATTAAAAACACTTGACGAGATCATTGTTTGGTTTCTTACCTGACGCATCCCAATCCTTGCCTTCTAGAAGAACCAAATCCATGATGCCCCAGAAATATACTCTGACATATGGAAAATATTCTATCACGATCAATTGGTGTCTCAACCAAGCGAAGAAATCACTGGTGAATCTGAACTCTGAATCTGGGCCTAGTCTCAAAGACAAGCTAGTCCACCACTCCATACGTGGTTCTCCCACTGGTCATACTTCTAATGAAATATGAGGTTGCATCCTAGGAATGCGTTCTAAGAAGAAGGAAGCCAAGAATGAACCATATCTAAAATTCTTCTGCTGCCCTATTCTGCATCTCGTAATCTGTTCCTTCACATGATGAAAGAACCATGCACTCCAGTTAAACAGTGTTGGCTCTAGGAACTGTAAACCATAGGCCACCTATGATATTGAAACTAGGTGAGCACTCGTACTTCCTGCTATACTTGTAGTGGAAAATAAAATGGATTGAGGAGATAGATCCCTAATATCTTTAATCGCAATTCTACCACCCACCAGTCTCGCTCCTGGGACACAATGGTTTGCCAGATACTCATCCATAGGTGCGGGAAGTGCCCATTGTCCGGTTAAAACTATGGGAGCCCCTCTTCTTAAGAGACCGATTATGAAGTACATGTCTTTCAAATCAATGGTAAGAAGCTGCGTTCCCATATGGAATCCTTGTTCTGCAATGTTCCACAACCCGATCATATGCTCAAGAAGAAGGACCTCTTTCTTCACTTTTTGCATTTTGAAATATTTGAGGAGACCGAAATCCCTCAATGTGGCTCTCGATCGGGGAATTTGCAAGGCAGCCATGTCATTGAGCTCATGCTCTCTTTCTTTCTACTCAAGCATGATTGTTGCCAAAATCACATGCAATCATCAACAATAAAATTTTCATTAAAAATCACATTTTTTGGTAATTTTCAAAACTTTAAAAAATGATTGTTTGATTTTTTAAAAGGCCAACACCCCCTTTGCATGAACATCAAGATGCAAACACATCCTTACATTGGCCACTAAAGCGCTTAAAAATTCAAAAACGCCCACTTCACGTTTTGAGTGCGCGTTGGTCGTTCTTGGGCATTTTTCTTGTGTTTTTGGGGGCAACGCCCTCATAGCCACTACAACAGAGCATAAACACACCATTCATGGACTAGGAGGGGCATTTTCCAAGCCATTCAACACTCCCCCATGACTTTTAGAGGAGCGTCGAGCTTTTTGGGCACTTGGGCCAACCCAGGGCATCATTTTTTATAAATAATTATTGCCTTAAAAGAAAATGTGAACCATACAAATGAAAGAAGGGAAGAAGAGCACCAACCTGGTCCAAACGATGAGGAAAATGGTTGACCATAGCTCCGGCATCGAGCAATGCAAGATTCACCTCCAAAGCACAAATTCTCCACTGCTATAAATCTTGGCACAAATGAAATGGTAAATGACATTTTTTACCCCATTTTACTATTATACATTTCATTTTTTGCCTAAAGATATAGTTTTTGGGTTTTTAAAAATATTTTGGAGGCCTTATTAATCCCCTAGAATGCAGTTTTGACATTATTGACAAGTTTCGAAGCAGTTTTGTTCGTTTTTTATAGTGTCACTATTACGAGCATAGTCTTAGTTCGTTATTAAGCTCAAAAATATAAGAACGCGTTAGGTAAAATTTTATCTCTTTTTCAGACCCGCATGGATAAACGAAAAAAGAACCCCCTGGAGTCTTCTTTAAACTCTTTTCATACTCTCTAAACATGAAAAGATTGTCGAGTGATCTTGCTTCCTTTCCCACTCGTTGAAAGGTTTGAAAGGGCGTCTTTCGAGTGATAATTTATCTCTTTTTTGGCCTCGCAAGACTAATATTACGAAAAAGGACAACATTGGAGTTGTCTTTAAGTTGTTTTTAGACTCTCTAAATATGAAAACCACTGATTTTACCTTCTCTGGACTTGTTAAACGTTCATACATTGAAGGGCTCATATGAGACCGAACCCTTACTTCTTCTAGTTTGTTAAACAAAGGAAGAGGGACTTACTAAAGGTGAGTTATATTGAGCATGTGTTACACTCCTCAAGATCATTAAATTAAAAATAGGTACTCATCTATCTGAATGGGGGAAAAATTGAAGGAAGCAAGCCAAGCAGTTTTTGAGAACACTACCAGTAACTCTTACGGTCGCCCTTGAACACAACACTTTGTCTTTGCACGCATTTCAATCCGTTGAACCTCTATTGAACCAATCCTCTGAGTTTTCTTACTCCTTTGGGTCACCCAAAGAAAGTCACAGTGTCCACCGCATCATCATGTTTTGGTACATGTCATGTTTCTGCTGTTGTGCCTCAGTGTTCAAGGGAAGTATCTACCTCGAGAGTCAACCATCACAAATATTCTTATTTCAATACTCGTGTCAGTCCATGTTCATTTGATCTACCAATTTACATCTATGTGTCAGTTTCATGTCATTGATGGGGGATACATCAAGGCCCTCCTACGACGAGTCTATTCCTATCGACCTCAACACATCATCTGGGAAATAGACTTAGAAACTAGTTAGTACCTTGGGACCTACATGCCTCAATGGCAGGCCTCCTCACGTCTGACTGTGGGTTTACATCATTTACCTCTAATTGGATGATTCCATGGATGTTCGACTTCAGCTCGTCCATTCACATTCGTTGGAATGTACTAGAGTACCTTGGGAATCATTGACATCAATGGTGATTTCCCTCGCACTTGTTAACAGTTTACATCATTGGCCGGTAATCAAGTGGTTTCTTCCATGTTCGACATCAAGACATCTATTCATATGGTTAGAATCTTACCGCATCGGGATCGGTAAGAAGACCATGGGATTGTGTTATCACTCCGATATGTACTTTGCCCAAGTTGCAATGGAGTTTCTTTTTAACTTTGACACATATATTGTTACGTAGATCCACTTTGTATTGGTCGTGGTTGTGTCTTGTCATCTCATAGATCCACTGTGTATTCTTCGTGGCTATGATCAGTTCAAGTCATAGGAGTATAGATCCACATTGTATCTTCAGTGGCTATACATTTTTTTTCAATATAATTATGGATCCGCAGTGTATTCTATGGCAGCCATACCTGAAAAAATTCTTTATCACTCAAGCATAGGTATGCCTGCCTTGGGTTTGAAAAATGTCATAATATTTGTTTGATGGTTTTGTGCAGCTTTTTCTAGCCTCTCTGCATCCATACCCTTGCTCGAAAAATTCTACAAAGTACTTCAGTCATCATTGTCTTCGGACTTTGCACTTTGGGGGGCAATCAATTACACATCAAAATCACTCATTGCAATGATGGCTAGTGTTGTTGTTACAAATATCGCAAGTGTCGCATATTGGTCGCAAGTGTCGCAAACATTATCTTGTCTATGTCGTCTCTCTAACGACATTGTAAAGACACTTAAGACACCTCAAAGACTAGTCTTGAAGAAGAAAAATCAATTGACAAGGAGTACAAGCCTTTTGCTATTGAAAAGAAAACTCAAAAGTCAAATTTGGAAGGGAGCGCTTCCCTACATACTGTCAGGGAGCACTGGCACTTTGTACCCTCTTCTAGGGGAGCGTTCCAACACTCTGTGTCCCTTTTGAGGGAGTGTTGGCCCTTTTTGGGTGAAATTTGGTTTGTTGGAGGAAATCAGGGAAGAATCCCCTCAATATCTGAAGGTGGTTGGATTCGATTGAGATCGAGGCATGATCTTAGGGGAGATCCACTACTGAAGGAGAGGAATCCTCAACTTATCGCAAAGATCTCTCAAGTGGTTAGGTCTCTCCAAGCCTATATAAGGAGGCCTCTTCATGGTGAAAACATATAGGATATTGAGAATTACACCAAACTTATGATCCCATAAGTGAGATGCCATTGAAGCATAATTAGTGTAGATTACTTGAGAAAAGGGGCTGGACAAGGAGAGATAGAAGAAGTTGTTGCACCTTCATCAGAGGATTGTAAGTACTTTTCATTTGTTCTCATTAATATACATATATGCTTGGCCTGTTTCTTTCAGGTTTGTGTTTGTTCCACATAAACTTGTCTCTAGTAGATAGATCTGTATTTGAGCTAATCTCAGTAGAATAGGAGGCTTGTTGTATCTTTGTTTGTTCTACAGGACCTATCGAGGAGCTTGGGATTGAATCTCAACTTGGACTTTGCGAGGACAAACGCCATTTAAAAAGGTACACTTTTCTTCTTCCTCTTCATTCATTAGCTTAATTAGATCTAAAAGGATGTCAGTGACCAATGATAACACCCTTTCTATCTTGGTTTTAGGGGTCTAGATACCAATAGGGAATCCACTTATCCGCAGGAGGATTCACCTGTAACAGATGGTGTTCAGTCTACTGAAGGATCATATAGAAGTTCTCAGGATTATGTTGGATCGGTGCAGGTAGTGTCAGAATTTGTTGAACCTGAAGAAGTGTATTTGTTGTGCACCGTTTGGAATTTTGTTAGGACACGTAGTGTGAAAATAGGGACTATTAGTAGATCCAGCCAAAATAACATTCATTCTGGAGTTAGAACCACCTACATTAGTCAAAAAATTGAGGGAAACGTTGGGTCATATAGGTTATTACAGGAAATTTATCAAGGGATATGCACAGATCACAACATCGATGGAGAAGTTACTAAAGAATGAAGTGAAGTTTCAATGGAATGAAGACTGTTAGAAGGGGCTGGACACCTGAAATAGAAACTAGTAACCACACCAATTTTATTTTTTCTAGATTGGACTAAGGAGTTCCATGTATATGTAGACACATCATCCATAGCATTGGGCACAATACTATACCATCAAGGGGAAGGAGACATATATCACCTTTTTTTTTTTGCAAGCAGGAAGTTGTCTATAGCAAAGAAGAACTATACAACCACAGAACAAGAAGGATTTGAAATGGTCTATGCACTACATAAATTCAAGCATTATCTACTGGGGTCTCATTTTAAGATGTATACAGATCATTCTGCATTAAAGTACTTAGTCAACAAGACAATGTTGGGGGGGGGAATATGCAGGTGGTTAATATTATTTCAGGAATATGACTTTGAGGTTGTAGTGAAACCAGGGAAGCTGAATGTAGGACCAAATCATGTATCACACATATTGTCAGGAGAAGATGTAGGAAATTTAGGTGATAGCTTCATAGATGAAAAATTATTTGCAATAAGGATGGTGGATGATTATTTCTCGAACATCGTGCAATTTTTAAGCACAAACATGACCCCATCTGAGATGACTATAGCACAGAAGAAACAACTGGTAGTGAAAGCAACAAATTATCAACTGATTGTAGGGAATTTATACAATATGGGTGCAAATGGTATACTGAGACGTTGTGTGTTGGAGCATGAAAGGTCAAGATACTTGAAGAAGCGCATGATGGAATTGTCAGAGGACATTATGAAGGGAGAGAAAATTCATAGAATATTTTATGCACAGGGATTTGGTGGCCTACACTTCACAAGGATGCAAAGGAGTACTGTAAATCATGTGATATATGCCAAAGAGTGGGAAAGACATATAGGAGGGATGAAATTCCTTTGAATCCATGGGTTATGTTGAAAGAATTTGAGAAATGGGCCATAGACTTTGTGGGGCCAATCAACCCACAAGCAAGATGATCAGGGGTGAGATACATCATCACTGTGACAGAGTATTTAACAAGTTGGATAGAAGTATCCCCAATAACAGATTGTACTACGAATATTGTTGCGTAGTTTATGTTCGAGAATGTAGTCACAAGGTTTGGATGTCTGTGCATATTACTTAATGATAAAGGTACACACTTTTTGAACAAGACAATTGCAACATTGAAAGAGGAGTTCTAGATTCATCACCAAAAGAGTACCCCATACTACCCTCATGCCAATGGAACCATGGAAGCTTTTAATATCTTGGAGAATGCCTTGAAAAATATTTTCAATGTAGGGAGACATGATTGGGACTTAAGAGTTCCTACAGTAGTATGGACTTACAGGACTACAAGTAAGAAGTTGGCAGGATAGACACCTTTCAGGTTGGTCTAGGAGAAAGAAGAAATAATGCCAATGGAGTTTGTTCTACCTAGCTTGCACATTGCAACAATCATAGAGCTATCAAAAACTGGCGCAATAGAGGAGAGGTTGGCAAAATTAGTACAACTTGATGAGATCGTTTTTTCATAGGATTCCATCAACATGTTCAGAAAGAAAGAGAGAAATCTTGGCATTATTGACACATTAAACAAAAGAAGTTTTAAGTAGTATATCTGGTACTACTCTATGACAACAAGTTTATGCAACATCCAGGAAAGTTTAGAATGTGTTGGTTAGGATCATATGCGATTCAACAAGTAACAAAGATAGGTGTTGTGCGGTTGGAAACTTTGAATGGTGAAGTCCTTGAAGAAATGGTGAATGGAAGTCTGTTGAATCTCTATAGAGACGATCGATAGTCTGCACAGTAATCTGGGCTGTGTCGGAACACATGTATTATAGTAGTTGTACCATAGTAGCAAGAAAGACAAGAAAAAACATATAAAAATTAGAAAACAAAATAAAATCAAATAAAAATTAGATAAGGAACTTGCGCAAAAGGAATGGTTATCACACATCAGAATAACACTACATCAATTTAAGAGACAAGACACAAATGAGACAGACTATGAAGCATACAGATAAAACAACAAAGAACCAGTGTGTAGCTTGGCAATAACAAGACCATTAAAAGCATTAAAGCATGAAAACGATGATTATGAGGTGGGAGTGACATGTCATAAAAGTGTTGTACAAGTCTTAAATGATAAAAGTCGTCGAAAATCACGACAAATCGACAGTACGAGGGAAAAATCACATGATGGATTTGGCAATAAAGGAGCATTTAATTCACAACTCATCAACAACGCTGGTAGATTGGACAAGTAATTTAAAGCAAGATGAGACATTTACACTTGGATCAAAAGCACAAAAATATCAGGAAGTCGTTAAGTCTAAATCATTGTTACATGCAAGCGAGAGTGAATAGAGAGAACCAGAGTAAATTGGAGAACACAACCGAGCTACAATGAACAACAAAGAGACACATAGATAAGTATAGGAACCAGTCACAAGAAACAAATGGCATCGTCAAGAGTTGGAGGGCCATCTGCAACAACGAGAAAACAAGTGAAACAACCAATAGCATCACCAGAGATTGAGGAGGTCGCCATAGCTTCGACTTCGACACTATCAATAGAGTTTCACATAGACCACTTACCACCAAGGATGGATGACATGCCACTGATAAATCTACCAACGAATGGAAAGTACCTAGTGTCAGTAGCACCAGTTCCAACTGGTGTAAGTAGTGATGAAGATATGCTTGCAAAGATTTCCAACCTTAAGTTTATGGACTATGATATCATGGATGCACAAAAATTCCCTGAGTTGGCCAGGGATCGATATTTGTGCACTAGGATCATCCCTGAAGCAGGAGCAATTTTGATCGAACCACAAGAATGGGCATCAGGGTTGTAGAAGGTAGGAATATTGAACCTATTTGACATCCCACATTTTGGGTGGAGTACAAAAATCAATGCATGTGTGAAGGTATTATTAAATTGTTTCCATGGGGGGCACCCTGGCTCAATCCCCCAGTATCAATTGATACTGTGTTGATTGTGCGTATTATAGGATTTCCCAAAGCAGAAGAAGACCCGGGACTGTTGTTCAACAAGGTGGAAGGGTGATCCCTCTCCGAGTCAATGAAGGAAAAATTTGACACATTCAGGGGAAAGAGGGGATTGAATGTTAAAAACATCAATGATAAGAATGTGAGGTTTGTGACATAGGTATTGGCCTACAAATTGTTGCTAAAATGTTGCAAAGATGAAGCAATGGCTGCAGTCATTGCGGTCGCAGAGAAATGTATGGAAGGAGTTTAAATGAACTGGGATACCTTTTTAGTCAACAAATTTTTACAAGATTGCACGGAGGCCCAAGAGAAGGGAATTGAATTTCATTATGCTTGGTTGCTCATCCTAATTGTGTTGGTCGGGTGGCAAGAACCCAAGTATTACCAGTAACCACTACTGTGAAGTTCTCTAATAATATTTTCTTCATTGAACCAATTGGAATGCATAATTTTTTTCCTTTGAAGAGGTAGCCATCTTGCATAAAATATTCACCTTGATTAAGATCCATGTTCCCATTGACTGGATTCTTAAATTGTTCCACAATCTCCTGAAAATCATTATCAGATGCATAGAGATCCTTTAATGCAGCAAACCCAATTACATGATTTTCCATGGTTGTCAAAAGAACAATGTGTTGACTCAAAGCATCTACAACTTGATTCTTCCATCCTAATTTCTGCTTCAAAACAAAGGTGTAGCCTTGTAAGAAAGAGACCCATTTTGCATGTCTATTGTTCAATTTTTTTTGTGTGTTTACATATTTTTATGCAATATGATCGGTAAATAACAAAAACTCTTTCGACACTATATAATGCCTCGAATGTCGCAATGTTTGCACAATTGCATACAATTCTACATCTTATGTGGAGTAGTTCTTTCTTACCTCATCCAATTTTTCACTAAAGAATTCAATTTGTCTACTTGCTTGGCTAAGTACAACTCCAATGCTTACATGTGAAGCATCACAATCTACCTCAAACACTTTATCAAAATCCGGTAAGCCTAATATGGGTGCCTCAATTACCTTCTTCTTTAGAAACTTAAAAATTTCCTCATATTCATTTGTCCACATGAATGTCTTGCCTTTGGTGCAATCTGTTATGGTTTGAATAATTTTTTTGTAAAAGGTAGTCATCCCATGAAAACTTCTTACCTCTGTGATGCTCCTGGGACTAGGCCACTCCAAAATTTCTCTGATCTTCTCTGAATCCATCTTGAATGCCTCTATTGACATGACAAAACCAAGAAACACCAAAATTTTTTGCAGGAAACTACATTTCTTCAGGTTTTCATAAAGTTGATGTTTTCTCAATGCATCCAATATAATTTTTAAATGTTGCAAGTGATCTTCTTTGTTGTTATTGAAAACTAGGATGCCATCAAAATAAACGACAACAAAATTACCAATATAAGGTTGAAGCAAAGTATTCATCAACCACATGAAAGTGCTAGGAACATTGGATAGCCCGAATGGCATCACCATTTATTCATATAGTACATCCCT
>JASDQU010013598.1:97581-114104 GCA_032191745.1 Picea mariana | reverse complement strand
AGCATTTTTCCAAGTTGTCATATATCTTGTGTTGTCGTAGTGTGGGAAGAACCTGTTGAATATGCTGCAATTGTTCTGCCCAAGTCTTATTGTAGATGACGTTGTCATCTACATACACCACCAAAAAATAATTAGTGAAATACCACAGGATATCTTCCATCAACCTCATGAAATTTTCTAGGGAATTTATCAAACCAAAGGGCATGACCAAACATTCAAGAAAACCTTCTTTTGACTTGAAGGCAGTTTTCCATACATCTGTCTCTTCTATTGGGACTTGATGGTAGCCAGAATTTAGGTCAATCTTGTTGAAGTATTTGGCCCCCTTGATCTGATCAAGGAGATCATATATTCAGGGAATCAGGTATCAGTTCCTGACTGTGATTTTGTTTTGGGATCGGTAATCAATGCAGAGTCGCCAGGTCCCATCTTTCTTCTGCACCAACACAATTGGGCTTCCACAAGGTGATGAGATGGGTTGGATGTGCCCCTTTTGGAGAAGTTATTGGATCTCAAGCTTGATCTTGTCATTTTCTACTAGAGAGTGATGATATACTGGCCCATTTGGTAGCGGTGCACTGAGGGTTAGATCAATGGGATGCTTGACCTGACAATGTAGAGGTACTCTAGCAGGTGATGAGAATATGTCTTTGTATTCTTCTAAGACCTTATCCACATGATTCTTTTACATGGAGAGGTTGGTTGTGGAGGCCATGGATGTGGCTGCAACAATTTGCTCACTTTGAGAGTGAATCACGAAGAAGACAAACTTCCCAGTCTAAGAAATGACCTTCCTTCATTGCTTGGCAGAGATCAAGGAAATAACACTAGGTGGAATTACCTCGATTATCCTGTACAATTTCCTGTTCAAAGTAATAATAACATTGCGAGGCCTATATTCATATACAACATGACATTTAAGGTTACCCAAAAAAAACATGACAAACTTCAAGGGGAGAAACATCACACAATACCTCATCTTTGAATGGATTGATGTTGTATGACAGGCGACACTGTTGGTTGATGCGAAGATTGCTTCCTTGACGAAGCCATCTGATGGTGTAGGGTTGTAGGTGTGACATTGTTGGCAGGGCTAGCCGCTTGATGACCTCTGCTGAGATGAGGTTCTTCTGTCCATCGCTATCAATGATGAAGTGAAGTGGAGTGCCTTTCACCCACATCTATGAATGAAAGAGGCTCTCGCCTTCCTATGGTTCATTAGGTTCACCAGTATGGATCTTGGTGGTAGAAACAATGACAATGGGTTCTACGTCAATGATATGTCTCCCCTTATCTGGTTCTGACTCAGAGTCGGAACCTGCATTTGATTCAGAGGCTTTTACTTCAACCACTAATGACTGCTTTGAGCGACAATCAACGGTGTTATGTCAGAGGCTCTTATGGAAGTCGCACCACTTCCCGGTATCTTTCTTCATCTTCTCGTTGTCCTTCTTTGCTTGCGGCTTGGAATGGTTGTCATGAGGTTGCCCATATTTTATCTATCCATTTTTCTACGGGTTAGGGATGCCCTTGGCTTGCTTCTATTGTGAGGGGTTCATGGACCCAAACTTTTGCGTCTTTTGTTTAAGCTTCTGCTTGATTTTGATGGCATATCAATAGGCCGTGCCCAAGGATGAGATATCTAAAACCTACTTTTATGTCTGGATGTATCTATGTAGACCATTGCGATAATTGAGTACTAGATGTCACTGAAAATATTTGATACCCAACTTGGTGCATAAGGTATGGAAGACATTTGTGAACTCTGGGACTAATTGGTCTCTTTCCTACTACAGTGTGGTCCATCTTGTATACAAGTCGTCATAACTTCCAAAAAGGTAGTATTGTTCCTTAATAGCATCCCTGAAGGAATCCCAAGTGGGTGCAACTGCAAATAATGTGGATCCTTTTGTTTCATTTTTCTCACAGAAAGTCTCCCACCAATCTTTGACATGGAGGACGGCCTTGAGGAGTGAAAATATAATCTTTTCTCTATCGAAAAAGTTGTGGACAAAAAAATGCCCTTCTAGAAGGTTTAACCATTTATTTACGGCATTTGCATCTATTTGACCTTCAAATATAGGAATATCAAAATTGATATGTACCTTGAAGGGGGTGGCGCTTCCTCTTGAGGTGGATGCATCGCTTGTTAGCATCCATCGAAGGATTTGTGTGAAGCTATCCATCATCTCGTTCCTCTTTCGCTCAAGGGATTCGTCGAGAAACATTTTGAAAGGATATTCTTTCTCGTCGTCTTTATTTTCTCTTGTCATGGGTGGTTTCTTGGGCATGCAAGAGCAATTTTCCTTGAGAGAAACAAGTTGATTCCCAACTCTCTATACCCTGACCGCGTCAGGGACATGCATTAAAAAAAGACAAGGATCATACCACTCTGATACCACTAACTCATATTTATGAGAGGAAAGAAATAAACCACAGATTTGTAATGTTAACATAGAGACACAGTGAAAAATAACAGAGACACAATAAAACTTGACTTCTATTGAATAAGAAATATGTTGAAAATTGTAAAATGCAGACTGAAAACAATCTTGCTAGAATGGTGTCATCTTATCTTTGAGAAGAGATGTGACGACTACGCTCATTCACAAGAATATGAGTATAATGAGGATCTAAAGGCCTTTTAAAATAAATATGAATGCCAAAACCATATACATAAAAGTCATGTGGGCCCCATTGGGGTAAGTTCATACATTAACTTCCTGGGGTCGTAACTTTTGCATACGATCTCCATTTAGGGTGCATGATATCCTGTTGGAAAGGTATTGATGAGGAGATTAATTTACGGTGATCAATTAGATCCAATGGCTACCATTAGGGTGCCCGATTGTGAAAAAACGTCGTTTAGGCCCTCAAACTGGACCCATAAGTTAAAAACTGCTAAAAATAGTAAATTGCCAAAATTGCCAAAAAATTGTTTTGATCCAGTTGGAAAAGGTGGGTGGCCATCGATATCCACCTGGATCATCCCCCCCCCCCTTGGTCTCTTTTCGTCTGGTATGTCTGCATGCAATGATGTGATATTAATAATAATTTAAGTGATTACATTTTACAAGGACAAGCACACTGGTCTATTTGCATCCCAACTCACCATCCCAATAACCACACAGGCTCCCAGCCTCAAATACACACACACACATATCACTTGTTTCGATGTGCACTTCAAGGTAATCCCCACACACTTACTCAAGTGCACGCAACACTGTGAAATGTTCACACCCTTTCTTTGATACTACCCTTGCATAGTACTCAGGTGTGCACAAAACCAAAACTTGGTTCCAGCGAATCACCATCCTATATGTATAATTACAAATGGAGTTCAAATTAGGGACATTACATTCCCCTCCCCCTTATTTATGTACTATCCTTAGTGCATTATATACATATGTACATACAAAATTTCAAAAATATTAAAAAAGATGAGGATACTCTACCCGCATAGCATCCTCATGCTCCCATATTGCATCCTCAAGATCGTACTAGGTCTGTTGGACCTTTACCATCTCCATGACTTGATTCTGGAGCTGTTTGATTTTTCGATCCAATATGCAAACCGATCACACTAAGAAAACTCCTTCTGGATCCTCCTGAATCACATTTCAATCAATAATATGATTAAGATCAGGCACATACTTCTTAAGCAATGACACATGGAAAAAATTATGAATACACAAGGATGTAGGGAATGCAAGCATATATGTGACATGACCAATCCTCTCTTGTATTTAAAATGGTCCATAGTAGCATGCTACCAACTTAGAACAATGTCCCAAGTTGAGGGAATTGCGTCTGGATTTTACTTTCAAAAACACGTGGTCACCCACTTTGAATTTCCTATGGGTCCTACCTTTATCTATCCAATTTGTTTGTCTATATTGGGAAACCTTTAAATTCTGACTTATCTTCACCACCTACTCTTCCATTTCTTGGAGTATATCTGGTCCAACCATTACGCGATCTACTCCGAGAAGATAAGGTGACCCAACTCTAGCAGTCACCCATGTTGTGAATTATATGAAACACATTTCAAGTATAAATGTATTGCATGAAGATGTAGTAATGAAAAAATTTGTATCTTCTCTGGAATCGAGTCAAAAGGATTGGCTCACATATTCATGCAATTCGAGGAGCATACCTTCCTCTACCAAGATTGTTGAATACTTTCTCAAGTATTGGGAGCCATCTACTCAAAATTTGCAAGACACTTTCCAAGAGATCACAGATGCTCTTAATAGGGAAGTTTTTCTAGTGGATGGCGAGATGACAATTGAAGAAGAATATCACCCATCACCTGCAAGAGAATCACGTTAAGAACACATCCATGAAGAAAGTTTTCAAGAAGATCACAATGATGAGAAGAACGAGAGTTTTCCTTTTATTTCTTTCTGGAAAAAGAAAACGAAACACTCTACATTGAGGGTTAAGCCCTATTTTATGAAGAGACATTGGAGTGGCATGTACATAAAAGGAGGTGCCAAGAAGGGAAGGAAACATTCTGACAAAGTGAAACATGTTGAGGAACCTGATCAAATTTTCCCGCTTGATGAAGACAAAGTTGTTCGACCTTGCTTTCCTCTTGCACATAAATCTGAAAATTTTATTAGTCCAAGTGATGCAAATGACTCCTAGAGAAATTGCCTAACACAATTGATCAACACATCAATGATTTCATACATATTGGGAGGCGTAGATGGGATATGGGATTCATTTTTTATAGAGATCCCATTTTCAACGTTGAGTGTAATTCTCAAGAAAATAAGGTTGAGTTGACATCTTTAGAGGACTGGTCTTCATGCACATATGATTCATATGCTTGGTAGCCTGATGATGATATGACCAGAGATTTATTCCATCTAGTTGATGATGACTTGTCAACACATAATCATGATTACTTTCACTCACCCCTTGGGGGTTGTTATTCATGACCTTTTGGGGATTTTGATTTGTTCTATGAAGATTTTTGGCCACCTTTTTGCTCATATTGTGATGGATACAGGGTCATGGTCATCCCAGATCAATCAAAGACTCATAATGCAGAGCTACACTATTCTCATCCCAAGGCATTTTGCAAGGATATGCAGGTGGAAGGGAAATAATTTTTCATTAGCAAGAGTATTTCCTTCTATGGACATCAGGTTATCGCTTATTGTTCTTTAGGAATCCATGCAGTTTTCTTCTAGTCTCTCATATCCTCTCAATATTCAGGAAGCAATGGTACTCTAAGTGAATATGAAGACGAGCCATAGTTTATACATGGCATCTCTCTTCAAATATGGATTGATCGGGCTTGTGGCTATTCTTTTAGGTAGGATTTTCGGGATGATCATGCTTATGGTTTATCTTCTCAGTAAGATTTCCTCCCTCCCACCCATATCCATGAGTTTCATTTCATGATTGATCATATGTATATTTATTCTCATGATTATTATGTACTTGAATTATCTTTGTTATATTATAATCAAGCACAAGGGGAGATACATTGATGATATGATAAATTGGTTGCACTGGTTGTACGATTTCACCTAACATCCACAACACTTGATCACCATGGGCCTCGGGCTCTAAGTAAGTAGGTAAGTCATCTTGTTTTCTTGCATTTTCATCTTGATTTCTCATGGTAGTCTAGTTTCATTTCATTTCTGATTTTCATTTTTCTCTACTTGCATCATTGAATTACATTTTTTTCTTTCATCATATTATATGAAAAAATGCAAAATTTTCTTTTCTAGAATTACTTGTCAATTTGGGATTTTTGAAATTTTGATTTTATGACCAAAGGGTGAGTAGGAAACCCTAGATTTTCAAGTTTGTTTTCTCGGTGTAGGTACAAGTATAACCAGGAGATGGTGAGGTTCTCATGCACTCTGCGACAAGTACATGTCCTCGAGTAGGAGCTATATGTTATCCCCCATTTCTATGGATACCTAAGGAGATGTTGTCTCGAGGCCCTTAGGTTGCAGACATGGAGTGCCGAGGGATAGATTGAACCATGAGGTCCACTTGCATGGACATGGACCCACTTCACCACCACACATCCTTAGTTCATCACGATGGAATTCACCACGTCAACTTGCTTCCGTAAGGCAATGGGTCTTGCTCCATGAGGTACAAGTCATGTATTATGGTAAGTGTCACTTTAATACTTGATGCATTTGAGTATGTTTCATTTAAAGATGATTTTGATTATAGAACGTTTGCTTGGAAATTATTCTCTTTTCCCCTTTTCACCTTGGCAGTTGACATTTTTCCCTATTAAGTGGTCACCCTTGGGAATGGGTTTGATACTAGGAGGTCTCCTTGACTAGTCATCTTGCCTTTCCTGATCATACTTATCATTTTTCACACTTCATCCTTTTCATTGCCTTGTCTTTTTGGATCTTCAGGTGCACTCATTCAAGAAGGGATTATACCTCATTTCATGGGAACAAGGGGTTGAAGGCCTAGAGGGAATGTGGATATCAAAAGATAAAATCCAAAACTATGACCTTTTATATGCTCGCCCAAAGAGGTCTTGATAACAATACAACATTTCTCCTAAAAACTCAAATACCTACAAAATCAAATTACATATATATAAATGTCCCACCTGTCGAGGGATATACACAAGAGCGTTATACCCTTTGATTTACCCATATGGAACTTTGTGTACCTCCGAATTCAAGTGACATTATGGTACTGCCTCCAAGTGTTATGTTACCCATTTAGAGTACCCAATTGTTCTCAACTTAAATAAACTAATGGTAAATAAATGGGGTTGGAAAAATGATGCATTGAAAATGAAGGTGAAACACACCCTCTACAAAAGAACCCATTAATGAGACAATATGGACCCTTGTATGTCATGAACCCCATGCGCAAAAGTCTTACCCCCTATCCACTTCATCTTCTTCACATGACTTAGAGAGGGTCCACCTAGGAGACACTCCTTGACTTGAAGAATGATTCACCCAATAGGTCACCTTGACCACCATCCCATACCCAAACTTGGAGAATTTCATAGGGTCTTTGAGAACTTGTTTAATTTGATAAGGTATTTTTGATGCACATGTTTAGGTGGCTCTTGTATTAAAAGTGATATTACTTGCAATGATACATTTGACTTGAGACCCTTGGAGGGAACAATCATCTGTCTTTTCAGGACCTTGTTTGATGGACATTTTGGAGTAACAAGCCCATCTTGGGCCTTCATTGGGGAAAGAATCCCATGGGTTGGATACCATGAACCAGACCTGGGAGCAAGCAGAGGAGGGACGTTGCCTTTGGAGGAAAGAGAGGATATATTGGAGATGACACCTAGCTCTATCTATCCCAACAGATTTCMTTTGGAGGCTAAATGTTGCATTTTGGGGCTTGATTTCTTGACTAGGGCTAGGGTTTGATGGTGGTGATGATGATTTGATGGACACTTGGCACTTTTTGAGGAGGAGGAACCCTTGCACCATGGAGAATACCATAGCACATAAAGAGAAKGCCTTTGCAGGCCCAACCACTTCCTCCTAATTCTCAACAACTTTCAAATTATGCCAAGACATCATCCTAAAAGGGGTTAACGTCACCCTTAGGGTTTTTTTTKTGCAAAATTTAAGTTAAATTCAAATTAATTTGTAAAGGAGAAAAAGAAAGGGGGATGCCCCCCTTATTTTKTTGTTTACCCTAACTTTATGTGGAAAAACAATTTTTAGAAGCCAAGTATAAATAAAGGCTTGAATCATTTCATTTTATGATAACTCTCTCATGTGGCAAGAGCTACTTGGCTGAAACTTTTGCCCCTTGTTACACATTATTTTAGTCATCCTAGTGGTGTTTCTACAACATGTGTTCAGGTTCCCAAAAGAACCTTTCTTCATGAGAAAAATGATTGGCTTCCTCTTCTACAAAACCTTGTTTAGGAATTTTGTTGCAGGTCAAGCATAAGATACAGTGCGGTGATGCCTGATCACCACAGTTTGTCCTAAAACTTGTTTGCGTTGTTTCCACAGGTTGTTTTATAGCCAGGGTGCAGAGATGTTGAAATACTAAGAAAAGGTCAAAGTTCACGAAGGTTATAGAAGGTAATCTTCTAGAATATGAGGCGACATCCATATGGTTGGGATCCTACTCGCTTCTCTAGTTTGGTGGGATCATCCTAATCTCTTTAACCATCTCTCTTTCTCCTATATAATGATGGATTTCTTATGGAAAATGGTTAATGAAGGAATTAATGAAAGAATAGGCTGAGAATTGTGTGAGGGATTCTACTTCAATTGATGCTTGAGGTCTTCATTTATCCATCAAGTTATTGTGGATCCTCTTCGTGCAAGTTTGGAGCAAGTGTGTGTGTTGGAGCAAAGGGCCACTGAAAGTGAACCTTGCAACATCAAGGTTGTTTGGTTGTATCTTCCACTTTTACTTAATATAATACAGTGGCATGTTTCTTTCCCATAAAATCATTCTGATTTTATTACATGACTCCTTGATCACATGTGTAAGTTTTTGTTGAATATACTATTGTTGCTTTCACTTCGGTTGGTTTGTGTTTCATTGCAGATCCAATATCACAAGAGCATTGGAGCAGAGCAAGAACAACAAAGGTACAAGGAAGTGATATTCAAAGGTATGTCACTCATCTCTTATTTGATAGTAAATTCAATGATTAAAGCTTAGGGAAAGCGTCATGTCTTGTCTTTTTTTGTTCTATATCTAGGTGGATCTAGGGAGATTAGTTTATGTCCGCATTTGCTAATTAATCCAATAACAAAATTGGTGACCATACTGGGGTATCACTCATAAAAAAATTCAATTTTTTTTTACAAGAGAACAAATTGGGAAATTTCATTGCTTATGATTGTTTGGAATCATGTTCATTCAAGAAAAAGAAATTACATTTCGTTGCTTTCATGTTTCCAATGAAATTTTTTCTCCCTACTATAATTATAGTTCATTGAACTGAAACATTGCATCATTCATATCTTCTTGCATATTATTGGGTGAAGGTCTCATACAACATCATTTTCATCTCCATCTCCCTCTTGTGTAAACAACAACTTCTAAAACACTACGCAATTTTAAAATTTATTAGTAACTTTTATTTTCTAGAAACTCTTCTCACCAACATTAGCTAGGCTAGCACTTTGGAATAGGTTTTAAGGCACACTCTCCAAAGAATAAAATAGACTATAGCATCTTGTGATAGGGATTGTTCAAATCCAATGGCAACATTTTGTCCTGGGAAGCCCTTCTCATACAAGGGTCAAACTTGAGGTCACATTAAGGCTGGCAGAGTTACTCACCCTACTTTGTTGGTCTTGGTGTAGAGATTGTGTGTATGACAGGGGGTCACTTGAAGGTATACCCACAATTATGAGTGGAAACCTTTTGAGTTGATTTAGGCCTAGATATTATGCCCTTKCACATGGATCAGACTGTTGATTGTTTCCCCAGGCATCATTGTTGTTCTTGGTATCCTTAGTAGCCTATCTTTTTAGGGTCTTACACGAGGTGATCACTGTGGAGGGGAAAATCTTCACGGTACCTGGAATCGACGTTGTCTAGACTCACTCAGGTTGATTGGAGGGTATACCCACGATTATTTGTGGGATATTGCACCAGGGTGTAAATCTGTTAAGCAGGTCGTCAACGTAATCTTTCCACCCGCTCTATCCTAGCCCCTTCTTGTCTTGACTTCACGATGTTGGATTTCATCACCAACTAGTGACTTCGAAATAAGAAGGTTTGTTTGCTTGGTTTGATCTCTAGATTTATTAGTGAGTGTTGTTTGTTTCTGTAGTTGGCCATAGATTTTTTTCGTAAAATTTTTGGTTCGACCAACATTGACCCTTCATGTCGTTCACGTAGGATGTAAAGGCTACCCCTGGAAGATCCAGAAGGTTACCTCCCTTTGCCTCTTAATTCACCGGATGGATCTCCTGAGCAGAGAGTGGTCCAAGACAATGTAACCTCACAAGTGGAAAGTTCCAACACTTTAGAACATTTCTAAATTATTTCTGATTCTCTAGAGGCTTTCTGACTTCCTCCAACTCCGTTACCATATTATGGATATGAGAGACGTATTCTCCGGATGAATTCATCAGGATAAATTGTTGTTGAAACTTCTGGAACACCGATTGGACCCCATACTGTCCCTAGAGTAGAGAATCCTCTTTTTTCTAGTGACCCATTTAGAGCCCCACCTTGCACTATGCGGGATCTTTACGATAAATTGGGGGTGGATCCTGATTCACCTGTCGTATCACAATTGCCTAAAATGTCTGTTACCTACATGATACCTTTAGACCGTTTTGTTGGTACAACTAGCAATAAAAATATCATTCCAGACACACAGTCATTTCCTCCTAGCTTGAAGTTTTCTCTCAAGATGGCCCATTCTATTATGGTCCCACACGCTATGACTATTCCCACCGAGAATGAGGTGGTTAACCAAGCTCCCATTGGCACACCACTCTCGCCTAGACCTATCCCATCACTTCGTCCTGGGTATCACGCTTTGAATCCTTCCATCGCCATCCCTACCTAAGTTCCATTCAGAGTTTCTGGACTTTTTGTTCCACTGGGGTACAATGTTGCTGCCAGTTTTGTTCCTACACCCTCCCAGGTCCTCTCTGGAGGGTCTTATCGACATTTTCTTGGGGGATATGGCCCTAGTGGATCCAATCCAATTGGAATCACCCATCATCCGTTCACTTTTGGTTACCAAATTCTTGTTGGAGGGAAATATCACGCCAGAGGGAAACCTCAATTTGGGGGTCCACCTCAGACTGGGGAACAACCACACATTGGGGGGAAACCTCCACTTGAAGGACAACCTCAGTTTGGACTCTATAACCCACTGTACGGACAGAACACACCGGGATCACTAGCCCAACTCTGGAACCTTCTTTCCCAAGGAAATCCACACTCATCTGGGGGGAAACAACCACAAGTCAACCTTTTGTACCCCCTCACTTTGGCCAGCCATATCCAGGTTCTTTGAATCCCGCTTGGGGTCTGCATGTTCACTCTAGTGTCCCATTTCAAGGGAAAATTTCCAATCAATCCAACACTATGGGCTATATGCCTCCAAATCCTCCACGAAAGAATCTGTCAGGACTCTCCACTTACATGCAGACTGCTTACGGTTCTACTGGTATACTGATGAGACTTTCTCCCCAAAGCCACCAGTATCCTCATGTGAATAGACAGTTTCCTTTTCTAGCCACCTTAGATTTACCCGACTTGTCTAGAATCTTGAATGATCCTATCTTACATTCTCCCCATTGGCCCGTTATACCAACCAAATTATCGTCCAACATTCCCAATTTTGACGGTCGACCAGGAGAAGACCCAAACAATCATGTTATGACCTTTCACCTTTGGTGTTCATCCAAATCTTTGATGGACGACTCCATTCAGTTACGACTCTTCTAACAAACTCTCACGGGTTCGGCTGCAAAGTGGTACATAGAATTACCACGAGGCTTATTTAATGACTTCAACACCCTCACCATGGATTTCCTCACACATTACSAATTGCCAATCTGCTACGAGACAGGAACCAAKATTTTGAGTTCCTTGAAGCAATCTTTTGCTACTCACATTTCCGATCACATTCATGAGTGGAGACGGAGRAGACACTTGATCAAAATCGACCTTCCTGATCAGTTATTGGTTGAATGGTTCACCAAATAATTCATCAGTAAAATCGCCTGTGATATTTCCATGGGTGGATTTGTCACTAAAGAGAAAGTGGTTAGTCACRCTCAATACCTAGATCTCTTTTATTTGCAAACGAGCACTCTTTACAACTTGATCCCTGATGCTCCTCGCCCTTCTACCACCACTACCTGAACTAGCCCAACAACTTCTCATGCTGATGATGGTGTGATTGGCACCTTCCATGTTGAYGTTAAATCCACATCGGCCACTCAAACTAATCCCAAATCTATTGCTTCTAATGTTCAAAGTGATCTAACTCCTACTCCTTCCACTGACAAAAMTTTCGAGGTTAATTTAGTTCGATCTACGCCTACCGGAAAAAAAAAATCTAAAAAAGGAAAGGGTAAGATCAAGGAGGATAAAAATAATAAACCACAATCTGAAAAACCAAAAACGCAACCTGCTGATGATAAGAATAAGTGTAAACCTCGATATCCTTGCCTTATCTGTGGTGACAATCACTACACGAAAGATTGTCCAAGACGTGTCGAGGTCGCTAAGTTCCTTCAAGGGACCAAGAAGCCTCCCACACTTGCCATTTTGTCACAACCTTTCCCTTCTAAAAAATAGGCCCAATTGGTCGTTCATGACCAACCCTCTCCTTCCACCACTTCGTATGTGTACTGGTGATTCTAAAAAGAATGACGTTGCAATCACCACTCGGACTAAAGATTATTCTCCTTCAAAGGAGAAAGTTGATGATTTGCCACCTTCATTAGTTCAACTGTCTCCCTCAACTTAACCTCCCAACGGTCCTCTTCATCCTGAACGACCAGGTCTCGATACAGTTCTTTGTCCTCCTCCAAAGGGCGTTGTTTGAAAGTCTGCCCTTAATCCTCATGCGCGTGCTGCTCAAAACTACAGTATTGTAGAAGATCTTGCGTAAGCACCCTCTACGATGTCAGCTCTCGAAGTCCTTCAAAGTTGTCTCACTCAACGGAAGGCATTGTTAAAGGCCATTGGTGGAATTGATCCCACAGATATGAATTTGATAATATTTGACCTAGAAGACCACATTCCAAAGCTACCTCCTCAGTTAGCGTTTCATATTCAAGTTTTTTCCGAGAACAAGAATATCTGTAGAGCCATTATTGATGAGGGTGACTCGACATGCATTATGATAGTTACTTGTTGGAAATCCATTGGCTCTCCTCCCCTCACTGAATCACACAATACGCTTAAGGCTTTCAATGGTTTTGTTTTTAAACCCTACAGTCTTCTTACCTCGTTGTCATTTACGTTGGAAGGAAAATTGGTCAATGTCAAGGTCAAGGTCTTTGATGCGCCTCTTGACTATGACCTCTTACTTGGTCGTAGCTGGATTGATTCCATGCGTGCAGTCGTGTCTACCATTTTTCATGTGTTACATTTACCACATCAAGGAAAAGTCAGTATGGTTGACCAACTGGCCTTTTTCAATTCTAATTCCCATACTAGCAACATAACCTTTATCTCGAAGACACTTCCTTTGTACAAGAATATTTGTGTGGGTCTTCTGAAAGATTCAAATTTGATGGGTACCTTCCCAATACCACCACCTGATGTTCCACCTCCTTTTTTTGCCTCAATCAACATGATTTCCACCTTTTTCTGTGAAACCCCCGCATCTCATGATCCATGGATAGTACCTAATCATGGTGATTATCTTCGTTATGGCGAACAAATGCCCTTAAGTCTAGTTGAATCCACTTATTAAGCCATTCAATCGACAACCCCTTCTACTCCCTCTCTCTGTGATTCATATCCCGACTCATTTCATGTGATTTTGCCTACTGACGAGATGATCATTTCAGTCATGTCCATGGAAGACACCTCATGGGATGATGGACATCATCGTTCCATACTCTTCCTAGAACAACACACCATAGAGAGTTACCAATGGATTTCGACTCTATCAACCTTTGTTGTCATTTCCTCTGTTCCCGAGTCACCACACGATGTGCTATATGAAGGGAACCTAAGTAATATCTGACCCACCATTCCTCTTGACATATCCATTAAACCTAGAGTCATAAAAAATGTTCACATCGGAGCCTCGTGTTCTGTTGATGAGGTCATCACTTATAAAGACATTTTTCAAGAATTCTGTGACGTTTTCGCTTGGAGCTATGAAGAGATGTCGGGTATTGACCCGAATATCATTGTGCATGAAATTAAGACCTACCCAGACGCTAAACCTATCCGGCAGAGACTTCGCCCAGTCCACCCTCGTAAAGATGCTGCTATCAAGATCGAAGTTGAAAAACTTCTTAAGGTTGGCTTTATCTATCCTGTGGATTTAACCGATTGGGTATCCAATCTAGTTTCGATGCATAAGAAACAAGGCACGATCTGTGTATGTGTAAATTATAGGGATATCAATAAATCTTGTCCTAAGGACAATTATCCAACCCCCTTCATTGACCAGATCATCGACGATGGCGTCGGGAGAAAATTATTCTCCTTAATGGATGATTTCTATGGCTATAATCAGATTAATGTTTTGCCTGTGGATCAACACAAGACTTCTTTCATTTGTCCTTGGGGTACTTTTGCCTACCAAAAACTGCCTTTCGGTTTGAAGAATGCTGGTGCGACTTTTCAACATGCCATGTCTTATGATTTTCACAATATAAAGCACATCGTACAACCGTATATCTATGATCTACTGACGCATTCCATGCATCGCCAAGTTCACCTGACCCATCTCCGATCCATTTTCCTTCATTGTCGTTACTATCGTATATGTTTAAACCCAAACAAATATGTTTTTTGTGTGGATTCCGGTCAACTTTTGGGTTTTATTGTGTCACTTTATGGAATTAGGGTAGACCCTTTGAAGGTTGAGGCTATCCTTAATAAACCTCCTCCTTCCACACTATGCCAGCTTCAAAATTTGCAAGGGAAGGCAAACTTTTTTTGTCGAGTTAACATAGGATTTTACTCGACTGTTGAAGAAATTTTATGAGTTTGTATGGATGATACCGCCAATAAATCCTTTGAAGCTTTAAAAATTTCCTTAACCCATACACCACTGCTTTTCCCACCTGATTATAGTTGAGACTATTTCCTTTACCTCGCCGCTTTGGACTCTACCATTGCCATGGTTTTAGTCCTAGAAGATGACTCACATGACTCACATGTAATTTAATATTTGAGTCAGAGTCTCACAACCACCAAAGCCAAATACCTACATGTGGAGAAACTGGCCTTAGCAGTTGTTCAAGCTGTCCAACATTTTTGTCATTATATCCTATTACGTCGGACCACTGTTATTTTCGATTGCAACCCTATGCAACATATCCTTACACGCCAATTGCTAGGGGGGAAAGTAATCCAAATGGATAGTGATTCTCCAGGAGTTCGACATAGAGTTTGAATGAGCTAAGTCTAAGAAATCTTTGGTATTTGTCGAATTGATATGTGACCTTCCCACAACCGAGACAAAAAATGTGGCAGAGGATTCCTTGATGAATCCTATTTTCTGATCAGTTATGATGACGTTTGGTACGAAGATATTATTATTTATCTCCAGACTCAAACTTTCTGGCCTGACCTTTCTAGTATAGATCATCATTGTATATGGTATCAATCCCTTCAATACATAATTATCGGTGACACTCTTTATCATCGTGGTGTTGACTCAATTTTCCAACGATGTCTCACCTACGATGAGGCCGAGAAAGCTTTGAATGACTGCCACTCTGGAGCCTGTGGAATTCATATGTCTGGGTATGCCACTACCCAAAAGATCTTACGAGAAGGATACTTCTGGCCTTCTTTGTTTAAAGACTGTATCACTGCTATCAAGAAATGCCATGCTTGTCAAATGTATAATAACAAGATAAGATATCATCCCGCTCCTTTACACCCTGTAGTTTCCATTGGTCCCTTTGCAAAATGGTGCATTTATTTCATGACATGTAATCCTGATTCGACCGAGGGGCATGGATACATCATCGTAGCTGTGGATTACTTCACTAAATGGACCGAGGTGATGCCTACATTCTATAACACTAGGAAAAATAAAACATTGTTCATATTCAATCATATCATTACTCGGTTTGGTGTTCCCCAAGCTATCGTTACTGATCACGGTAACCATTTTTGAAATTTCATGATGTTTGAGCTTATTGAAAATTTGGGTCTTCGGCATGAAAACTCAACCCCTTATTACTCACAGGCCAATGGCCAGGTTGAAGCAATAAACAAAGTTCTCATTACTATGCTTCGACAGATGATAGGAATTCATAAGACAAGTTGGCACACAATGTTGTTTTCAACATTGTGGGCCTACCGGACATCCGTCAAGTCTACCACTGGGTTCACACTTTTCCAATTAGTTTATGGCATCGAAGATGTTATACCGATTGAATGTGAGATACCATCTTTGAAACTAGGCATTGAACTTTTTACAAACACCTTTGTCAAAGAGGAACGTCTTTTGTACCCGACGCAATTAGATGAAATCCGTCGTGATGCCCCCCTGGTTATTGAAGCTTAGAAAAAACATGTTAAAGCCCAATATGACAAGCATGTCAAGCCACATGTTTTCTATGAAGGTGATCTATTTCTCCTCTATGAACAAGATCGTGATTTACTAGGGGCCAGAAAATTCGAGGCTATGTGGCGAGGCCCTTATATTGTCCAACGAGTGTTGGAGAAGGGAGCTTATGATTCAGGGGATTATGATGGAATTCTATTGAGTGAACCCCAAAATAGGATTTACTTGAATAATTACTATGCTTAGGTTTTTTTTTCATGAGTTCTTGTATTTTTACTATATCATACTCTTGTATGCTACTTTCGTGTGCTTTTTCATTATTTGGTTT